>NW_021028345.1:0-10341 GCF_004153795.1 Camellia sinensis | reverse complement strand
CGCTGCCGGGCCATTACAGTCTGGACTCAATTTGTGTCACGGTCCTTAATCTGAATCAAAGAGTCCAAATCCCCAAATCGTTTTGAGAAAAAATTTTAGAAAAGAAGTGCCAAACATGGACTACTTTGCCAGATACAGAGTCGCCACCTAATAATTTTTTATGGGGGATTTAGGAAACCCTGATTCGGTCCAAAGGCCACGTGTCCGTCATCACCAAAGTTGCTGCTACGATTGGTGGAAGGTCAGCAGAGCACCCCTCCCCGTCCGAACGCCATACTAACCGATCTATCTCCTTTGCTTTGAAAACGTTATGTGTTCTTTATTCTACTTAGCCTAGAATTACTATGTTGTGCGCACAGCAAACAAGTATAGACCAAAATTGCCTAAATTGGAACAAAACATTTTTATGCTTGTTTTGAAAATGGTTTGCTACTCGCAAGTAGGCTGAAATGTAGGTTGCCACTATCTAGTGGGCTTAAAACTCACAGTTTTAATGCATTATTCCAATTTAGGCAATTCAACCTCCATCCACAGGCATTCAAGCAGTTATATCACATAAGCAGCTAGCCCTATGGTAATCATGCTATTATGTTAACATTCACACGCATGCGAGATGCTAAACTAAATACTTACAATGTACTCCGTGCCAAACAATAAATAGTTAGCAAACATGCATGATCCTAGTTCATGTTAAAATGGCTATAATGCAACACACGCAAAATGCGACTAAGATAGGCTCGGCTAATCTATAATGACATATGAAATTGCTATAACTAATCACGTATTCAATTGGGAATTGAAATACAAATGCAGTTAGAGAGTGATGCGCCGAGCCCAGTGCATGCAAGACAATGTATGAATGCACCATGTATAGGCATAAGGTATGCTAATTTAAATATGCCCTAGTCTACCATCATAAGCGGGTAAATATAAAGGGAAGAAAGACGTGGGTTGGAAGACATACACACACTCACGCACACTTATTACACAATTGCCCTCGCTCGTAGGGTCCGAATAAATAATACAGATTTAACTAATTAACTAGCCGACTAAACTAATTAATTAATTACAAAATTTCTAATTAATCAACAAATTAATTACAGAAACAGTCTAAATATAAACTAAAGAGACCGCCACAGCTCTGCCTCGGAATGCGTGGATGATGCTATGCTTGCCTTGGCTCGGAAACCGCACGCCATGCACTGTTGCCTCTGTTACACTGCTCTGCTCCTCTGAAATTGTGCAACTCCCAAGGTGCACTCTCTGGACACTGGGGAGCATCACCGACCAAGTGGGATCACCACCGGCCTGTCCGGATGGTTTCGGCCATTTGTAAATCCATCGGCAACAATGAATGGCCGGTCGACAGTATAGGTGGCCGGCCGGCCAAAGCTTCCTGCGAACCTATTTTTTGACAGCCGCAGAGAGGCAAGACAAGTGCATGCAATGAATTAAAGCAATGTATGCATGGCCACTTCCCTATCATGCAATGGACTCAAGGGAGCATGGCCCTCGACCCTCGGGCATCAATTGTGCACTTTTGATGCATGATGGCCTAAGAGGCCAAGTTAGCAACTTTGATGTAAATGCATGCAACAAACAAATGAGTGCCAATATCCTATCATATTGAGATCAAGGACATCGCGACCGAGGTTGAGACGTGTTACGTCACCTTGAGTACGAACACTCCTCAATCTTCGTGCTTGGTTTGACACCCCAAACCAAGCAATGTAATGCATGTATACAAACATGGCTCAGGTGTACAAAGGACTAAGTACAAACAAGCCAAATGTAATGTAAGCTACTATGCAAGTGTGCAATATGCCAAGCATGCAATGCTACAATACAACCCAGTTAGGCAACTAGGCAAAGTGATAAACATGCAACAATGCATTGACTACAGGATGCAACAAACATGCATGTAATGAGTATACTACAAGATACAAATGCACGACTATCACTAGGATGGAGGAACCTCAGCCACTCCCCCAAAACATTGCCAAAGTGCACTAAAATGATATGCCAATCATACAAAATAAGCATGCAAACTAATGAGCCTAAGACTAAGGCATGAAGGCCAATTCTCAAGCATACCAAAAGAAGGAAAACATGGAAATTAGACCAACAAAATCAGTGCCATGGCATGCTAGAATGAGCCCTAAACCCGCACACATGGCATCCAAAAGACTTAAACACAAGGCATGCACATGCTCCATTCAAGCACAAAAGACATACCTTTCAAGGCAAGAAAGTGATGATGAATGGGGGAACAAGCATGCGATTAGGACTGAAATGGATATGAAATGACTCCAAATCATTGAAACAACTCAACTAAAGCATGCTAGTGACTCAACACCCAAGGCTCACAAGCCAAAATACAAAGGAAGCTTACCAAACTGGGAAATACGACCAAACCAGCTCCCAACAGACCTCAATCATGATAATCATGACCTAAAAGCTTCAAAAGCTAGCAAGAACATGCAAGCACAATGGTCTAATGGCTAGATGCATTTCTAGGCAAATGGGGAGTACAAAGCAAGTGTATTAAGCATGTAAGGGACCACAAATCTGACCAAAAACAGAGTTAAGATATGCCCAAAATCACTCCAATAAACCTCTGAAATAGGCCGCAAATACAAACAGCATACATAAGCTACCTATGAGCCAAACCATTGAGCAACAATGGATTCTACACCTAGTTATTTAGCTTAATGCCATTGAGTGGATCACCTTAGGGTCATTGTTTGAGGACTTAATCTATACATTTGATGCACCATTATTCAGCCATTTTCTTAGACCAAACCGTATGAGAGAGGGAGAGTAGGAGAACAAGGTTGAATTCAACAAGTTTTGCTTGAACTTTAGAAGATTTGAAGGTTAATTGCAAAATTAAGCTAGCACACTTGAGATTCAAGGCCTAAGTAATCTATACATTTGATGCACCATTATTCAGCCATTTTCTTAGACCAAACCGTATGAGAGAGGGAGAGTAGGAGAACAAGGTTGAATTCAACAAGTTTTGCTTGAACTTTAGAAGATTTCTTACATGGTTCATGGAAATTTGGTGTTTAGAGTCAAGAATTGATTTAAAGAGTTGATTTGAGTAGCTTATTCATGCATGCATGTACGCATTTTTGAAATTGAGGTTGTTTTCATGAGAATTTCCACATGCATGTCCACATCTTGGTTGTAGTCCATGAATTCACCATGTTTTGGAGTTCAAACTTACATTTGGTTACGTTTTGGAGCATTGGAATTCATTAGAACACTTGCATGTAATATTCTTGCATTGTTCTTCAAGTTTCCTTGAATTTGTGTTCAAATTGGCATACCTTTGGGCTTGATTTTACAAATTGATCTTCAAAGACATGTTATACTATGAGTTTGCAAGTGTTTTCCAGAAAATTGGCCCAAAAGGTTGAGTTTTGATGTGTTGAATGCTTGGTTTGAGCTTTGAAGGCAAATTTGGAAATTCCAAATTTGGCTTCTACGCTCGAGCGAAAGATTCCACGCTCGAGCGACCATCGTTTTGTTCAGAGCTCCGCTCGAGCGACAGAATGCTGGCTTGAGTGTTGATTGCAAGCTCTCAATTTTTTGGTGCACGCAGACGCACACTCGAGCGATGAGACCTACGTTCGAGCGAAGAGCTGTGTCTCACGCTCGAGCGAGCATCGAGCGGAGATTTTCAACATCCAGTACTTTTGCATTTTTATAGACCGCTCGAGCGAGGAAGTCTACGCTCGAGCGACCCCTTTGTTTTGGCAAAGCTCGCTCGAGCGAAGAAAACCATGCTCGAACGAGACCCCTATTTCAGCAAAAATTTGAAAAGTGTTTTAAAGTGCATTTTTGCATCCTCATTCCATCCTACGCATTCCTAGGCCAAGTTTAAGGCATCTTAATGAGGATAATGTTATAGAACCACACCATGTATAATTAGGGGCTAAGTTATTAATCCCGAGTGTGTGTTCGTTCTGCAACTGTAGGGTTGGCATCCAAGGACGCTCGTTAGCTTGTCTATAGCCCAGTGCTCTATGAGTAACAATGTTGTAAAGATATGTTCAATTATGATTATTTTCTTAATGATCAACTGTTCTACTTACTGAAACGTTATTGTTTAATGAATGAATGTTTGTCCGATTTGTAAACTGTATCCGTGGCATCCATAGCAATTTACTGTTACTGTACTGTTAATGCTACTGTCACAGAAATCTCTGTCGGTTTCTATGTTTGGAACCACTACTGTTACTGTTATGATGGTCATTAACTGACTGTTCATTCTGTTAAGACCTACTATACTATTTTGCTATGGGATGCACCACATATGACTGATATGGTTTCTAAGTGATTGATATGACTGTTTAATTATTGAACGGGCATTCATTCTTAACCCCTTTACATAACTGTTATTCACTGGGCTTTAGCTCACTGTTTATATATACATATATGTAGGTGTCCAGGCACCGGACCGGAGCTAGGAGCGTCGGGTTAGCTCTTGTTTTGTTAAGCCAACCTATGTGCCTCGCCTCGAGGTTCCAAGTCCGTCCAAGCCACGGCTGTTTTGGGGTGTTCAGATTCATCCTTTTGTTTCTGTTTTGTAATAGTTGAACAAGACTTGACTGTACAGTTATAGTTAGGGGTTTGATCCCTGACATGGATATTTGTGTATATGTATATATATATATATATATATGTTTTGGTTGTCAATGTGGCATGTTTATAAAAAGTCTTTTTACATTCAGACTGTCACAGTTCATTGGATATCTTTTATTTACTTGGCTTCCGCCAGCCCCTTTACTCTGTATTACTGTCATTACTGTTAAGCAGGCCTTCGGTAATCACGGATTACTGGCCGGTTACGGTGCTAAACCCATAGGGGCGGGTTTGGGTCGTGACAATAGCACCGCACTAATAATCTCCTTACTTAATCTCACTGCACTCCTAATCTCATTCAAATTAATCCGTCATACAAACGATACCTAAAATCATATATATATATATATATAAGTAGTGTTTTTTCTTTTTTAGGTGACACATTTCAAGTGTTTACATTTTTTTTAAAAAAAAAGAAACCATATCAACATGCATTTTTCAAAAATCCAATTCCAGTTTTATATGAACTATTATTTGAGAAATATTTCTTTCACAAACTCAATTTGAGTTTTACATAAAATCTAACTACAAATTCTATATGGATTATACTTTGATTGTAAAACATTTTTCATACATTATTTTATATAATCACAACTCACAGGAGAAAAAACATGCACAACAATCATACTCTCGAATAACCTTTGAAGGTTGGATTTATTGTTTGAGTTACTTTTTCAATTGCTGAACAATATGTTCTTCTATATTTTGACATCATATTACAGATGATTAATTACTTCACACAGTAAGATGTATCTATCGTTTGGATATTTTCATTTATTTTTTTCTTTTGGGTTTAGATGTTGTTATGAAATTCTTTCTTAATTAGTCATTGTTAAATTTATTTTATATAGTTGATGTTTTAATTCAATTACGAGTGTTTATTTTACAATCTTATAATTTAATAAAATCATTATATGATAATCCAATTACAATATATTTATATTTAATGTTTTTCAATAAATTTTATATAGTTTACATTTCTACATATTTTTATTTTCCAAATGAATATAAAAGAAAATTAAATAGTTAGAACTACTTTTAATTTTATATTACTAATTTTTCTTTTAATTTAACTATTATTTTTAATATCATCAAAAGAATATTTATTTTAACTATCTTATAATTTAAGATATATCATAAAAAATTATTATATGATAATTAACTTTAATAAGATAGAACTATTAATTATCAAATATATAAATAATTTAACTAAAATTAATATATATATGTATATAATTATTCAAATAATATTTTTTATGAACAATAAAGCCAATATTATCAAAATAGATAATTAAAATCATTTTTCAATTTTTAATATTTTAATTAAAATTATTTTTTTATAACACACATTATACCATCAATTTTTTTTTTTTAAAAAATAATAATTTTTTAAAATTATCTCTTTCCTAGTGGCAACCCTTTTTTATTGTCTTCGTGTTTTCTATTTTCCTCCATTTTCTCTTTGTTTGATTAATTAAAATGAAAATTAATTTCAATGGCTTATGGATAAAGATTTGAATTTCAAAATTCCTCCATATAGATAAACATATAAAAACTGATAAATAATTAATGAAAATTAATTTCATGGTGTACAGATAAAGATAAAAATTAATACTTAATTTCATAACTTATAGATAATTTTAAAATTTCTTTCCATAAATAACATATAAAATTGATAAATAATTTATAAAAATTAATTTCATGGCCTACTAATAAAAATAAAGGTTAAAAAATTGATTTAAAAAATTAACTCATGTGTTTTGCCCTTCATTTTGTACTTTAATTAATTTCATTAATAAATAAACATATAAAAAATCATAAATAATTTATGGAAATTTTATTGCATGACATTTAGATAAAGATAAAAATTTTAAAAATTATTTGAAAAATAATAATTTCATGACTTATAGAATAATAAACAGTATAAGAATTGATAAATAATTTATAAAATTAATTCCATAGTCTACAGATAAAGATAAAGATTAACTAATTGATTTACAAAAAAGAAATTAAAATTATAAAACTTTAGATAAATATATGATTTTGTTAATCCATATCTATCAAAAACATATCTATCTAAATCTTTATTTTGGTTACTTTATTTTTTTTTCTCCCTTTTATCACATATTATCTTTTTTTATTTTGAATTTTTTATCTTGTTGAAATACTCTTATCTATACTTCTTATCATCCTTTTAACCTACTCCTCATAACTTTTTATTATTTGTTAATTATCTACCAAGTGATAAAGTATCTATATCTATCTATACTATATATATAATCAAATGTAGTGGTTTTGTCAAAAATTTGTAAATATTCATTCCTAAATTCTATAATTTTAAAATTATCTCTTTCCTACGTGGCAACCCTTTTTGATTGTCTTTCATGTTTCTATTTTCCTCATTTCTCTATTTGTTTGATTAATTAAAATGAAAATTAAATTTCATGGCTTATGGATAAAGATTTGAATTTCAAAATTCCTCCATATAGATAAACATATAAAAACTTGATAAAATAATTTATGAAAAATTAATTTCATGGTGTACAGATAAAGATAAAAATTAAATAACTTAATTTCAATAACTTATCACGAATTTAAATTTCTTCCATAATAAGCATATAAAAATTGATAAATAATTTATAAAAATTAATTTTCATGGCCTACTAATAAAAATAAAGGTTAAAAAATTGTTTTAAAAAAAATTACTCATGTTTTTTGCCCTTCATTTTGTACTTTAATTAATTTCATTTATAAATAAACATATAAAAAAATCATTAAATAATTTATGAAAATTTATTGCATGGACATTTAGATAAAGATAAAAATTTTAAAAATTATTTGAAAATAATAAGTTCATGACTTATAGATAAATAAACATATAAGAATTGATAAATAATTTATAAAAATTAATTTCATAGTCCTCAGATAAAGATAAAGATTACTAATTGATTTACAAAAAAAAAATTAAAATAAAAAAATTTAGATAAATATATGATTTGTTAATTCCATATCTATCAAAAACATATCTATCTAATCTTTGTTTTGGTTTATTATATATTTTTTTCTCCTTTTATCACATATTATATTTTTTTATTTTGAATTTTTTATCTTGTGAATATACGCTTATCTATAACTTCTTATCTCCTCTTAACCTACTCTCATAATTTTTATATTTTTTATTATCTACCAAGTGATAAAGATAATATAATAAAAAAATAATGGTTGGTATGAATAAGAAGAGTATTAATAATTTAAATAATGAAAGCTGTATGGGAAAGAGGGCAATACAAAAATCTCAGAAAATTATTTTCCGTCACTATATTATCCAAGGTAATAATTTGATATTCTTTCCTTTAATTTTAAAAATAGTTTACATTAGATCATTGCTATATATGTTTTTTTCTTTTTCTTTCTTTTTTTATTTTTTGTTATAAGATGTCATGTCATTTGTTATAGTATTTTTCAATCCCATCTCTAAATTTTCTCTTTGAAATTTCTATTTTTTTAATAATAAAGTTTAGAACTAATTTCTTATCAAATTTGTTTTCTTGGTGCTTATTTTATTGAAAGATTGAGACAAGTAAAACTTTTATATGATATATGAAATTAATGAATATAATACAAAGATGGTAGAGAAATACTATATATTGTTGATATCTCTCTTTTATTTATTAGTTGATTTATTAGATTATATTATCAATTTAGAGCCCATGTGATTTAATTCAATGTCCATGACTTTAGTTATATTCGACCATTTTGTTGTTGAGTAACCTATATAATTTTTTTTTTTGGGTATATAATGATTAAAGCTATTATTTGTTATATTTCTTCAAATACAATTCAAATAATTTGTCATAATTTTTTTTATAAATAAATGGATTAAACTATTTTCTTATATAATTTTTATAATCCTACGAAATTCTTATCTTGATTTTTTTTTTAAATGTTGTAGAAAACTATGCAAGTATTATTCAAGTTATGGAGAATGATTACTTACAAATTATAATTAAAAGTTGAGATTTATTCATAATTTGGTCCACAATAATAAATATAAATCATTGATTTAAAATAAGTAATTTTATGATAACTTATACAATTTATTTCTTTTAATGCTTTGTTTTGTTTTTTGTTTTTTGTTTTTTTGATTTTTTTTTGCATGACACAATAGTCTGATACAAATTATTTATGTTAGCAAGTGATTGTAATGCTATTTCCTAATAATCCTTTAATAATTAACAATTTTTAAATGTTATATCAAATTTTTTATTGTGAAGTTTTGTAGATAATTATTGTTAACATCATCAAGATGGCCTAACATCAATGGGTTGCTGCTATTAAAAATAATTTAAGATTAGAATAAATTTTATATATCACTACAAAATGTATATAGTTTTTTTTTTTCGTGCATCGCACGGGTTACCGCTAGTTATTACTATTACAATGTAGCAATATAAAAAAGAAAAAAAAATCACCCGAGAAGCCACGCCAACCTTTGGGGTCTAATTGTTTTCAGTATATTTTATTTATTATTTTATATTTTATGTACCATATATCATTATTTTTTAAATTAATTCCAATTTAAAAAAAAAAAAACTTTAGTTGAAGATTAATTTTGTTTGATTGAATTTTCAAATTAAAAAATTGACGAAAATAAATACAAAAAATATTTTTTTTAGAGAAAAAATCATATAAAAAATAAAAAGGTGAAAAGTTATTAAAAAATAGAAATGAAAAGGCTAAAATGGAGTGAAAAGCAACAGGATGTTTTGTCTCATTACAAAAAAATATTATTTAATTAAAGAGAGCATTTTAATTTTTAACTACTTTTTATAGGGCCAACCCTGAGATTTATGAGGCCTAAGGCGAACTATGAAAATAGGGTCCTCTTATATATATATATATAATAAAAAAAATTATGCATAAATGTAAGTATCAACAAGTTTTTTATTTAGTTTTGCACATATAATCAATTAAAATTATAAATTAAAATTTACTTTCTATATAAAAATAGGAAGAAATCATTACAAAATACACAAAATATTAAAAACTAGGCCGAAACAACACTTGTTTGTATATGTTTTAATTTTGATTGGCTGAACTACACTTATAAATAATTTTTTTCTCATATGGGCCATAGAATATTTTGGGCCTTTGAACTAGCCTAAAAGCAATAAAAATATATTGGACCTATTTGAATTTGTGATATACTGTAAGACACTACTAAATTTGGGACCGTATTTTTTAGCCAATTTTTTGGACCTAAGGCTAGTCGAGATTTATAAGTGTTTTCTGGTTGGATTGATCTTCTGTTTTTAATTGAATAATCCTTGTTGACTAAGAGTAGTTGTTTGTTTGACTCTTTCCTTTGCTGATAACCATGTTTCTTGTTATAGTAACATGGTTGTATCTTCGCTTTTTAATTTCAAGGAAGTGTGGTAATATAATTAGCAAGTTTTGCTGAATTCAATACCAAGTCATTCTTACCAGTCTAAGTTGTACTGCTTCGTTTTAAGTTTCTTTGTGTTAACAACAATTGGTATCAGAGCCCCCACCTGGTCTTGAGAAAAGAACAAAAAAAAAGCGCAGACTTTTTTGAGGACTTGGCAACACAGAGAGAGAGACGAGAGAGAGGAGAGAGAGAGAGAGAGAGAGAGGTCTGAAAGTGAAAGGGTAATTTTTTTCGGTGCAAGA
>NW_021028343.1:268428-280580 GCF_004153795.1 Camellia sinensis | reverse complement strand
GTAGGGTATTTTAATGTTGTTATCTAAATTAGTTTATTATCTGTATAGGATAGTTGGTCAGTGATTCATGTGACTATCTCTTGAGATTACAAGAAATTCAAAGGTTTAAAATTTGAGTCAATAGAGTAATGTGACTTTACTAACCTAAGATTGAGTTATCTCACAGATAACAATCCAACAACATCCTCAATCCCTGAACAATCATGACCTTAATCTTTATTTTTCTAAAATACAATTTTTGTTTACTAAAAAGTGGTCACCTGCCGTCTAATCTTCTTTTCATTTTTTTTTTTTTGGAACTAATAAGAGAAACCTAATAATGGGTAATGGGCAATAATCCGCAACAAATAAATCTTTTACAGCTAGGTTTTAAGATTTTGTTGTCGAAGTTATTTATTTAAGAGTAGAATTTCTTTTAATCAATGAAATTCTATGATTTATAGTAATTTTGTAAAAATAATTAACTGTTTATTCATAAAAAATCAATTTAACAACACCAAATATCCAGTCCATGACCTTTAATAATTCTTCATAGCAATTCTCATTCTAAAAAAAGACAAGTTTTAAAATAATTGGCTTGTTAAAAAAATGACCAAAATGGAGGGTATTGAAAGGACAATGAGAAGCATAATTGAAGACAAAATGGGACAAAAATGATGAATGAATATCACGCATCCCCAATCTATATATTATTGGGTGACATATATAATGAGTATATAATTTAAATTTATATATATATAATATATAAAAATTACTATCACAATATGTGTGTTGAACTGTTCAAAGGTGTAATTTTTTTTAAAAAAAAAATTAAAATTAAAGATTTTAGGGCATCAAATATAATATAAATAATTTTACAATTTCAAATCCATTTTCCTTAAATTAAGGCCTTGTTTGGGATAAATTAAAAAAGTCAAAAAGTCACAAAGTTACTATAAAAAGCTAAAAAGTTATATACTATTCAAGGGTAGCTTGTGGGGAAGCCACTAGGGCAAAATTATTATTTTGTCTTTTGAATTCAACTACTCAAAAAGTCAAAGGTAAAATGGTATAGCGATCCCGGTTTTACCCTTGTTGTATAGTGATCCGGACATGTGTCCGTGGATGTTGGTAGTTGTTTATTATCTTGTTTGCATCCTTTTTACTTTGTATATTGAGTTATAGGATGTGTTAGGCAGGTTTGTTGCAGGTTGGTTGTGTTTGGGAGCCTAGTGTTGCTACCCAGATTTTTGGACCTTCGCTCGAGCGAGGGGTTGGTCGCTCGAGCAGAATTGAGTTCGTGTCTGGTGGTCGAGCCAGAGTAGCTTCGCTCGAGCGAGCGATAGCGTCTGGTTCTGGACCTGAGAGTTGCATTTCTTGCTCGAGGAGCTTTCTTCGCTCGAGCGGTCTGGTTTGTTCTTCGCTCGAGCGAGAAGTCTGTCGCTCGAGCGTGCTGGTTGCAGACCTGAGGGTTTGAGTTGTTGGCTCGAGCGAGCATTCTTTCGCTCGGCGCACTTTTGAGTTTTTGGCTCGAGCGAGAACTTCTTGGCTCAAGCGAGAGTTTTCTGTGTCTGGTCGCTCAGAGACAAAGGCTTCGCTCGAGCGAGCGTGTTTTATATCAGCGGACAGTAGCGATTTTGAACTTCAATTTTTCACTTTCTTTTTTGATCAAACCCTAGATCCGAGACTCTCTCTCTCTAAACTTACACTCTCTCTAAGATTTGATCTCCCTAGAGTGTGAATCTAGCCTAGAGCCTTTGCTAAAAAGATAGAGGCGTTGAGAGCTTTGACTTATCTGAAAAAGTTTGGATTTGCGTTGGTCTTCGAGTCTTCATCTCTTCTTTTTTGGCTCAAACTTCGAGGTAGGGATTCCTACTCCCTTCTTATGGGTTTTGTCTTTAAATTTTAGTATTTTGAGATGTTGGGGTTGGTTTGGTAATTTGGTGAAAGTTTGGGGCTTTTGTGTGTTATTTTACAAAAGTTGGCGGAGTACTTTATTCGTAATTAGTAATGTATAAAGTATCAACCATCAATTTGAGCCACTAAGAAACCTAGAGAATAAAACTATTCTGATTGCACACCTCATTGAACTAAATTAGAACCCTGGGACCTAAGGGGTTGAAAATAACGCACATATCGGAGAACCAAACTGAACCCTATAATTACATTGTTTTGATTAATTGAGATAATACTCTATAAATACTTTTGAGAAAAGAGGTATTAATGAAAATGGTAATTGTATGAGCAAAAATCTGCGGACATGAATAGAGGTTTAAGAGGGTGTAGTATGTTGAATTATTTATCACTATCACCGAATTGCAGAAGTTGCTGAGACCATAAATAAAGAGATTGATCAGTACTTGGTGAATATTTATTTTCTCTGTGTTATTTTTAGAATATTCTACTGATGTTGGGCTATTCGTGGAGGAAGTCGTGACTTGTCTGTACGTGACCAATCCAAAGTCACATGGATGGAAATTACGTGTTTTCAGATATCAAGTGACAACAGAACAATGCGAATTGTGCTCATGGAAATTCGTCGGACGGCTTGATAGCATCTATTACTTATTATTATAGCATAATGGTAGTGCTCTTAGGCTAGAGTTCACTCGCTCGTGATATCATATTAGAGTGTAAGTATGTTTTTGGGATAGGGTTGTGCTCGATTCTAGGGTTATATCCGAAATAATAGATGAGTTAGTATGTGGAAGTGTAGATCGCTATGAGATGGGGTTCGGGCTGTATAACAGCTCGGGTGGATTGGCGTAGCTTATGTCGCTCTTGGCGTCGCAGACAGCAGAAGAATTTCCAT
This sequence comes from Camellia sinensis, assembly GCF_004153795.1. Classification (NCBI taxonomy): domain Eukaryota; kingdom Viridiplantae; phylum Streptophyta; class Magnoliopsida; order Ericales; family Theaceae; genus Camellia; species Camellia sinensis. The sequence continues at coordinate 277,789 of NW_021028343.1, read as the reverse complement.
CGGCTTGAAGCGAAGAGAAGTGTCCGACGTCGAAGCCCAATAAACGCTCAAGAGTGCGTTCACACGGAAAAGATGCTCCGTTCGAGGCCACAACTCAACTCCTCACGGTTCTGACAACACATGAACACGCTCGACGCGACACACACTCTCGCTCGAGCGAAGAACAAACCAGACGCTCGAGCGAGAGCTCGCTCGAGCCAAGAAAATGCAACTCTCAGGTTACCAGACAGACGCGCTATATGGCATGGCTCGTAGTCGAAGCTCTTGGCTCGAGTCCACGAGACACGAATCAAATGTACTTGACTGCGAATTGACGACAGAAGCGTGCTCAGAGCGAAGTTCAAAAATCGTAGAGGTAGTCAACACTAAGGCTCGCCTAAACGCACAACACCAACCTGCACAATCCTGACTAACACATCCACTATAACTCATATACAAGTAAAAAGGATGCAACAAGATAATCAACTCCAACATCACGACACTGTCCGGATCACTATACAACAAGGTCACAATAATCCGGGGATATTCGTCTCATATAGAGAAGTGAAGATACGATTAGTTACCCTTTTGGACTTTTTCTGAGTAAGTTAATTCAAAAAGAACGCCAAAATATATAAATTTTGTTCCTGTGTGAGACTGTTCGAGGCGAAACCTACCTGCATAATAAACGTATAAATTTGTTTATGCCTGTTGTTATTATGTGGAATTATGTATAACGTTTCGGTGTTATGGACTATTTGACATTTTTTATCATTTGTATTCTCCGCCAGACAAGGCCGTGTTGTTATAAAGTGAATAAAGTGGACTTTTATGAATAGTCTTTGTAAAACTTATTGTGAACGTTGGATATAGTATTTTATGATGCCCTAATATCTTAAGTTTTATCATTATTTTAAAAAAATCTCACTCATTTGACAGTTCTACTGACTCATCAATGATAGTGTGGATAATATGTAATTTTTTATTATATATAGTAATTCTATAGAAATGTTTAACATTATATATGCATATATACTCATATATATCATGTCACTCGCCAATAATATAGATAGAAATGGAGAATATGGCAGAAATGAATAACTTTCGAGTATCCACTCAACATAGTCGTTTTTTATTGGGTCCCAGTTTTGAGTCCTATATTTTGGTATCTACATTAGTCTCATTTCTCAGATTACTGATTTATGTCGCAATATATTGTTGGTTCTTCTAGTTTTTGTATCAGGGCCATTAATTTAAAACCTTCTTATTTATGAATGGACGAATTGGACTACTGAAAAGAGTATAGTCTAATATTCAATATAGTTTTTATGCTCCATATAGATCAGACTGTGGGGTTTAGTAGTAATTTCTATCGGTGTGGATGTTGGTTAAATTTGGTTCATGAGATGGCTCAACAGGTCTTCTTTATTTTTTGCCGCGAATATTTTACCTATATACATTAATCATCTAGAAATTAGGATTTAGAGATTTGGATAAGAGAACGTTACTAGCACTCTAAAAATAATTTCGGCACCAACAAAAGGTCTAAAACATTAAGCCGCAAAATGGAGGAGTGATTTGGTTGCGGATTACTTTGGCCAGCGATTATCGCAGTATACTATAAGTGTATTCTTTTGTCGCTCTTATTATGGGTTCTTAAATAAGATAAATGATATAGATACTGTAAATCCCACGCCATAGAGGCTGTAATCTGTTAGATGCAGATTTATTTCTCTCTTTTTAGTTGTCCCAAGGTTATTTGTAAACTGTTAATGCCCTCATAGGGCGATCACTTTGTACTTCTGTTGGTATGTTAATTTAGTTAATAATAGATATTAGTAGGATCTACACTTACACTGATTTTCGTAATGCTGAAACTAAGTATTGAACCTATTAATTAGCGCGAACCTAGTAATGATTTGTGAATGGAGACTTTATATATACTTCACTCATTTGCTTTATATTTTTTTTATTGCCGATATGTTCTGTATACTTATTTGACAAACTGTGGAGGATTTTAATTAATGTTATTATTATTTGAGGGGTTCAACACTTGTATCAGAGCGCTACCGGGTTCTATCACTTGGTACGTGGGAAGTGATTAGTATCTACATATGGGTTTGTCTGCTTGATAGAAGACCTAGATGTAGATCATGCTTTGTGCTTAATGAAACGTGCTAATGTGACTATGTGGGTTATGGTGTGATTTAGTTTCTTGGATGTGATTGGATCCTTGGGTTTTCTGGGTCTTAGTCGTTTGATAAAGCACTTGATCAATGCTATTTCTCTAACCGCGAACTCTAGATAACGCCTCGGGATCTATTCATTATCCGGAACATGGAAAATATCGAAGTGGCTTATGTGTTATGTGCTTATCTGGAATGAATTACATGTTGTCCAATGCATTAGGACGTTGGGTGTTTAGTTTCAGGCAATCATTATTGTGAATGTGCCTAATGTTTCTGTGTTACCTTTATTAGGATTTGCAAGGCGAGGAAGAGGTGCTTAGGGTGTTAGACCTTGCGGCAGGAAGTGAGTTACCGGGTGAGTTTCCTGGCAGTGCATGGAAGGGAGTTGGTCAGGCCACAGTGCTGGCCGAGCCAGTGAGTCAGCAGGCCATGGGTGCCTTGGCCAGAGAGATAGCAGGAGCATTTGGGTATGTCTAGAGCTGGGAATCATGGCCAGCCTGTATGGCAAGGGCCTTTCTTTTATGAAGAGGGAGTTTTTTCTGGTCTAATCCGGATGAGTTGTCGGGGATCGAATGGAGCCACTGAAGGTTGATGAGTGGCTAGAACAAATGAGTAAGACGTTCGAGATGCTTGGCATCGCATGGACGGAGCCTGAAGAGGACCTTGGCATCTTCCAAGTGAGGTAGATGCGGGTCATGGTGAAGTACGAGAAGGCTCGTAGTTTGGTGGTACATGGGAGGCGTTTGTGGAATGCTTTCTGAGAGTTTTTTGTCTGCATACAGCTAGGTGAGATAGTCTGAGGGATCAGGTCAGCCGGCTTAACGCAGTAGGGTTGTAGTGGCCGAGTTTTGAGGCTACTTTTTACCAGTCTGTCATGGTTTGGCACCGGAACTGGTGGCGTCTGAGGAACGCCGTTCTATGAGGTTTGAGCGGAAGTAGATGGCGGGGCTCAGTTCGAGAGTTGGTGGGTCTTTTATCGTAGAGTATACGAGACACCTGGTAGATGTGCTGCTGCATCATATGGAAATATATGATGCAGGAAAGAGGAGGAAGAAACACGAGGGGTCCCAAGAGGAAGCCAAGGATGAGTCAGGGTGATAGCAGGAGACAGAGGGGTTATAGCCCTCGCAGTCTCAAGGGAGGCAAGTTCGTAGATCGACCTCTTTCCAGTGTCCGAGTGCAGGCTCGGGGAGAGGCATCAGGGGAGTTTTTTGCTGTTACAGAGTGTGGCTAGCTGAGGTCACAAGGTTTCTGTTTGCCCGCAGAAGGGGCTGGGGATCAGAGAGCTGTTCTATCTTCAGCTAGACCTGTAACTAGGAGTCAGAGTTTGGGCAGAAGGCAGCCCTTGTCTTGTTGATCATGTGTGGACAAGCTAGGCACTGAACGAGGTTTTTGGCCCCGCAGTTGAGTGCCACTGGGAGCGATCTGGTTCTAGACCAGACAGTCAGGGTTTTCAGTCCCAGCTTCAGTCTGCTGTCAAGGCCTCGAGGGCCAGATCTCGGGAGCTTCGTCATCCCAGTTCTGTCAGCTAGTCTTTTGCTTCCGAGAGGTGAGCAGGTAGCCAGGGGCCTACGGGGCGCGTGACATGCTGGTTACCGCGCAGGATTTGTATACGGCTCCATCTGGTCGTGGGGACTTTTCCGTTTTGCAACCGGTGCTAATGTGTTGATAGACAGGTGCATTCATTCTTTGTATCTGCTTGCATTTTTTGCATCTGTTTTGGAATTGGATGTTGCCAGTAGCATCTCCTATTCTGTGTGGTTCGCCTTTGGGTGGTGATTGATCTGAAACAGAGGTGTTACGGAAGGATGTGATATAGAGGTCGCGAGCTATAGGCTTCCTTTTCCGTTTGATTGTCATGCCCATGAGGGTTTTGATGTTATTTTGGGTATGGACTGGCTGATCGTCATACGCGCTTGTTATCGATTAGCTACCTGCCAGAGGGTCATCGTTATGTACCATTGAGCGGGGAGTGGTTCCATTTTCTTGGGAGATCGGGTGTTGGTAGTGTGTTACCACCGGGGTATGATTCGACGAGGCGAAGTGAGCTTGTAGTCTACTGCTAGTCTTTGAGATGTGTGAGTTGATGAGTAACCCAGCTTGTGTTGCCGAAGCGTGGTTTGTGATGTTATTCCGGTATGTTCTTTCCTCGAGATCTCGTTAGTTTGCCACCTTACCAGAGGAAGATGAGTTTCCTATGTGATTGTTTAGTGCCGAGGGCACGGCGCCGATTTCTATGGGCACCTTACCGTTTTGCTTCCAGCAGAGTGGTTGAGTTGAAAGTTAGCTCCGAGGATTCTAGATAGGGCTTTGTTCGCCCTGTGGTTCGGGTGGAGAGCACCGGCCCCTCTTGTTAAAAAGAAAGATGGTGCCTTGGATGTTTTAGTTGACTGACCGGAAGTTGAATCGGCACGGTTAACGAATAAGTATCCTACTGCCCCGTATAGTGACCTGTTTGACAGCTTTGAAAGGTTCCGTTTGGTTTCTCTCTAAGGTAGACTCCTACTTGATTGTAGCGACAGATTATGAAAAACATCACTAAATGTCCTTTTTTTTTTTTTTACGATTTTTTGATCTATACAAACACTTGTGAGATTTAATGGATTTAATGGTATACATGTTCTTCTAATAATTAACCCATCGATTGATTTGATTTTTTAAAGGGTTGTTTGGAGTCAACTAAATAAGTGAATTTTATTTTTTTGATTTTTTTATATTGATTTTTTTTTTCCAATTTGTCTTTTGTAGATGAATTTATAAAGTAAATTTTTTTTAAAAAAAAAATAGTTTACTATTTTTTATTTATCTTTTTCATTTTTAGATTTTTTATAATTTTTTTTTCATTTTCGATTCGTTTTGTCAAGCCAAATCAAGAAATTTAATTTTTTTTGAATTAAAAAAAAAAATCAGTAAAAAGTCTTGGTTTTTATGTCAGTAAATCTTAATTTTGCTTGTTTCCCAATTCAACCTTTAATTATTGCAGTTGACATTGATGTTCAAAGTAAATTACTAATTATTGTGTTGAATAAAGTTTGTGTGTGGTTATGATGATGGTGTGTTCAGGTGTTTTCAATTTATACTTGAATTTTCCTTTATTGTTAAAGTATATATTCTTCAGTTGTTCCAGCTTCCATGTAACGCCCTCAAAATAATACATATAAACCCAACATTCATGATATTCATAGACAAGAGAATAAAACATATTTCCATACATCAGAGTATTCTTACAAAAAGTAATACATGTTGACAACAAAAGTAAATGCCCCGTAGGCTTATAACTTTCCAAGTCAACACTTGGTTGCAACAAAAGAAGAGTTCTAACTCTCTACACAAATAAGCCCTTGGCTTGAATTTACATGTATCACCAAAAATAACAAAATAAACAGAAGAGTCTTCAACTCCCAGGACCTTCCAAGCTACATCCTTGGAGGTGGCATAACACCTGAACTTGAAAATGATGTCCCATATAGGGTGAGCCAACGCCCAGTAAAGAAATGCTAAACATAATATGAGCAATAACTAAAATATCGACATTTGATAAATGTTTAACTCTATAAACAAGCATACATCTCTTTCCATCTTATTTTCCAAACCAATACATAGATGTGTGTAGACGCGCCCGCGGAGGGGGCCCTTCGCTGCTACAGTTCGGACTCGATTTTGTGTCACGGTTCTTAATCTGAACCAAAGATTCCAAATCTGGCAAATCATTTTGAGAAACAGATTTTTGAAAAAGTAGTGCCAAACATGGACTGATTTGCCAGATACAGAGTCGCCACCTAAATATTTTTTTAATGGGGAAATTTAGGAAACCCTGACTCGGTGCCGAAGGCCACATGTCCGTCATCACCGGAGTTGTCTCGGCTCGGGAGCTTGGGTACGATCGGGGAAGGTCAGCTATGAACACCCCCTCTCGCCCGGTCCGAAGACCGGCCTCTACTAACCATGATATCCGTTTTTGAAAACTTTATGTGTTCTTATTCCATTTATTAGCCTAGAATTACCATGTTATGCGCACAGCAACCAAGTATAGACTACATTGCCTAATTTGGAAACAAGCATTGCGTATCCGTTTGTTTTGAAAAAACGTTTTGGAATTTGCTACTCGCAAGTAGGCTAAAACACAGATTTCAATGAGTTTTTCCAACTCAAACAATCCAACCTTCACCCACAGGCATTCAAACAATTCAATCTCACATAAGCATTTAGCCGCATGGCAAGCATACTGTCATGTTAACATTCACACGCATGCGAGATGCTAAAGCGAAAATACTTACATCGTACTCCGTGCCAAAACAGTAAACTAGTTAGCAAACATGCGTGTCCTAGTTCATGTTGAATTGCCTAATGCAACACATACAGGATGCAATTAGATAGACTCGGCTAACCTAAGCATGGCATCTGAAATGCGATCAACCATCACATAGTCAATTTTTGAATTGAAGTACAAATGCAGTTAGCGTGATGTACCGAGCCTAATGCATGCAATACAAATGCATGGATGCACGCATGCATAGCATGGGGTATGCTAATTTAAACGTGCCCTAATCTACCATCGTAAGCAGGCAAATAAAAGGGAAGAAAGACGTGAGGTTGGAAGACATACACACACTCACGCACACTTATTACATATTTACCTTCACTCGGAGGGACCGAATAAATATTACAAATTAATTAACTATGCGAGCTAATTAAATATTACAAATTAATTAATTTAATTAACAAATTAAATTAAGCTAAGAAAACAAATAAATCGCCTCGGGAAACGCGCTGCCATGCATAGGCTGCCTCTGTTTTCCTTCTTTCACTCCTCTGGAGGCTATCAAAACCTCAGGACTGCATCCCTGGACACTGGGGAGTGCCACCGGCTGAGTGGAATTACCACCGGCATTGGTGTGTGGCCATCGGCACAAAATGAAGCTGTCTGCAGAGGAATTGTTGCCGGTCGGCACCTTACACTGCCGGTCGGCAGAGTGTTCCTGCAGAATCTGCAAATGACAGCAACAGAGGGCAAGGCAAAGCATGGCAGCACAATTCAAGGCATATATGCACCAACCATGTCCCTTATCATGATAATGACTCAAAGGGGCATGTGCCTCAATTCTCGGACCATCAATCACGCATTTCCATGCATGATGGCCCAAAGAACCAAGTATGCAACTTTGATTTCAAATGCAATGCAAACCAATCAAACCAAACAAGGCCCAATTCCTATCATCAAGTCAAGGAACAAGGCATGCATGCAAGATGCAATGCAACCTAAGCATGCAATCTAAGGATGCAACATGGCATGGCAAGGCACTTATGCAAGCATACAAGCAAACATGAGGCAATGCAAATGGATGGCAAGATGGACTTAGACATGAATTAGGCTGCTCTAAATAGGCCTAAAACAGTAGCCAAAATGCTATAATGAGGGACCAAATACACATGCACACATACACATGTTGAAAGGCCAACACTTGGGCACAAGTTGAACAACCCTCAAACACATTTGAAAGGGGTAATCATGGACTAATTAGCATGCAACATAAGCATTGAAATCATGCTAAAACATGGTGCCAAACCAAGCAATAAATCAAGCCAGGCATGCAACAAATGGCCCGAATGCTCAAAGCAAACCAATGGAGTATTGAACTACACCTAGCAAGACCAAACATGGCATGAACTCAATGACCAAAAACAGAGTTTTAGGACATTAATACAAGGCCTAAGGATCACTTAGATGGCATCTAAATGGCTCAAAACAAAGGCATACATAATCACCAAAACATGGAGCATGAGATGACAACCTTACAAGGCATTAAAGGGACATCAAATGCGAGCTCTCAAGCATACAATAAGGTCTGAAATGGCATGGTGGATGGTTCCAAATCACCAAAACAATGCAAGGATGGCATGCTATACATTCACATACTTAAGGCTAACAAGCCTAAATACAAAGGGGCTATACCAAGCATGCTAAAATCAACCCAAACACTTATGGACAGACCTAAAACATGGCAAAATAAGCACATAATCTTCACAAGACTAAGCCTAAAACATGCTCCAACAAAGGCTAACAACCTAAGGCACATTGAGGCAATAACATGGCATTACATGGCAACTATGCTAAGCATGCATGGAGTACCAAAACCAATTTAAAATCATGTTATATTATGGATATATAAGCATGAAAAACAGCCTAAACATGCTCAACACACACTCAAGCATAATGCTCTCTCAAGAGGCCAAAACATGCCCTTTTCAAGGACAACAAGGAGAGGGGGTGACCCTCTCCTTCTTGGGACTTCAAGGCATCACCTTCACCACTGAAATTCCTCAAGATTTCAGTGGTGAAGAGACCCCAACACCAAAATCCCGGAGCTAGCACAAAATGGCTCAAAATGAGGCCTTTCAAGGCCTAAGAGGGGTCAACCACCCTCAAACAACAAAACACTCTTAATAAACAATAAAGAGGGCCTAAAAGCAGAACTTTTTTGTATTATACACTAAGCTCAAAAACGAATTCAAGATAGGTAGAAATACAATGCAAAAATGGGGTAAAAAGGGGTGAGATTCTTACCCTTGAAGCCTTCTTCAACAATGATGCTCCAATGACCTTCCTGTAACGCCCTCAAAATAATAATATTAAACAAAAGCACCTTCCATTATTCATTAGCGTCTCATTACATAAGTATTACAGGTTAACATCATAACAAAACGCCCTACGGGCTTACAGCTTTCCAAGTGAACACTTGGTTACAACAAAGAGTACTAACTCGATACACATTAAGCCCTTGGCTTGAAGTTACATGTAATACATCAAAAGTTAAACAACAAAACATGTCCGCCTCCAGATTCCCAGCTATGTCCTTGGAGGTGGCATGTTTCCTGCACCTGAAAATGATATTCCCATATAGGGTGAGCCACAGCCCAGTAGAAATACACTAAACCAACCATGAACAATGACTAAAATATTAGCAATTGATAGATGGCCAACACTGATACATTCACATAAATCACATATTTATGTCATACGACTTATGAGTCCAAGTTACATAGTAGTAACGCGTTTTATGCTGTGTTAAACATTGGACTTGATCAGAATTTTGTTCAATAAATACATAAGGTTAGTAATTAATTTACTTTCTGTTTTATTATTTTTCTGTTTCAGATTTTGATTTTGTTTTTGTAACAAAATAAAAATCTGT
>NW_021028343.1:222790-255129 GCF_004153795.1 Camellia sinensis | reverse complement strand
ATTTAATTTGCATTCGATAAAGGAACCCCGTATGTTAAGTTATTACTACGGGTTAAAATATCACAGTTTTAAGTAGGTCATGCCCAAACTTTTTTTTTAAGCGGACGGGGTTTTTGAGGGACGTTGACCCAAATAAACATATTTTAGAATCTTATGTTTAAGAGTAACTTAGCTCACAGCTACGATCGCGCGTTGGTCTAAGTTTTGCCTTGCGAGCTCGACCCTAGCACATTCATGAACACAAAAAGGTTCACAAGACAAATTCAACGTCTGGTCTTAAACTCCACACATAATTCCTACTTTAGGCTTCATTCCTTATCTCATGTTAAACTCAAATTTATAAATGACGATCAATGTGAATCGCCGTAAAGCACACATGCGTTGCAAGCAGAAAAAGGAACGGAGAAACGGAACACAGAATAGCATTTTCTCAAAATTTTAGAACAACGAGAGGTGCCCCGCTCGAGCCGTAGAGGACCTTCCCCACCTTCGAAGCGGCGAACCACAGAGAGGTCTTGCAAAAGTGCTAGATAATCGTCAAAATTAGTACACACACAGATCGCAGGAAACATCTACAGCTCGCTCGCAAGCGCGAAGCCCTCTCCTACTGATGCGCTCCTCCGACCTCGAGCCAGTGAACTTCCCCGCAATCGACAGCAGAACACCATTAGTCTGCCAGAAAATACTGGCGACACACGCCGAATTTCACGCTCGAGCGGCGGTTTCCCCGCTCGAGCGGACATCAAATTTTCTGGGTTTTCCAGAACATGTTCTTGAGCTTCAACTCGACATTCAAAGGCTCTAAATGCATGCTTTCAGCTCAAACTTCACATATACATGTACTAATCATGGTACAAACACCAAATTACAACATTATGAAGCTCAATTTCACAATTTAGTCACATGCATGTCCCAATTCACATCAAATTCATTTCCAACATAACAAACTCATACATTCAAACTCATATTCTTATAAATTGTACATGCATGTGAGATATAGCTCCCATTACCAACTCAAATGGTGCAAATGGTGATCACAAGCATGAACTCTAACCAAAATCTTACATGGATCATACCTTTCATGCTCAATTATAAAAATTCAAAGCAATTACACACATGCATGCATCCATTGATCTCCAAATCACCAAAACTGACTCAATTTCATTTTAATTCTTGCTCTTGATTACTTAACTAGCTTGAATACACAAATCTACAAACATATACTCATGAATTCATGCTCACATGCTTACCTAGAGGTTCAACTCTTCCAATCTATAGCAAATTCTTGAGTGATCTTCAAGATTTCCAAGCTTTTAAGATCAAACTTCAATTGTGAGCTCTCTCTCTCTCTAAGCCGATCCTCTCTCCTTTTCTTAGAGTTAAATCAGCCAAATGAATACCAAGAAAGAGAATTGGGTGTATAATGCCCTTAATAAGAAGCTCCCTTAGTCATATTATTTTAAGATTAAATGATTTGAGCACTAAGTCATTATTTTAATCAATTTAATCTGATCCAAATAAATTTCCAAATAAATTTCACCGTAGGCTCTAAAAATTACGCCAATCATAAAGGCGCAGGCAATTTCGGGTTCCGTGGCCGATAAGGCCTTCAATTTAATTTCAAAAGCAGATAATCAAACAGATATTCCTACGGTGAATACAGTCTCGATTTTGTGGGTCTAACCAATCTTGATACACATGTAGCAGATACGAAAGAAGATGCCGACCCGAATCAAATAGTATTCCGAGCAAGGATGTACACATGTACTAATTCAGAATCAATCAACACATAAGCATTCGTTTATAGACAGTATAAATACTTGGAATAACGGTCGCAATATTCTAAGTGCTTTCTGGGATGAGTGTGATTACTCCATCCTGATTAGCAATTCCTACCATTGGTATGAATCTAGTTGAGGCAGAAGATTTATTCACATTTTGTTCAGTTCGGGGATAGTTCCTTACCATACGGTCCATTTTACCACACCTATAATAAGCCCCAGAAATTCGATAACAAACTCCTCGGTGTTTCTTACCACATTCATTACATGTCGGTGCTGTATTCCTTGTAGAGTTTGAAGTGCGCAATGATCCCGTATTTCGCTTTTTAAATGACCTCTTCTTTGAGAAAAAGCCTTGTCTCTTGCTTTTCCATTCAGAAGATCGGTTCATGTTAGCTTTGGTCATCAGTGTTCGGTCTAGCACCTCAACACATTTTGTGACTTCCAACACATTCACTTGGTGCTCTTGCACTGGTGGTGGCAAAGGTTCTTGTTGTAGCGGCAACTGATACTGTTGTCTTAAGATCTTTGCCATTTCTTGTACTGTTCTTTCCAGTCTATCAAGTCGGGCTGTGGAAGAGTCTGCCAACTCGTTTGCCCTTACCTTATCCATGATCTACACAAGTTCTTATTAAGCCATGCCAAATAAGGAATGCCTAATACGGAAATAAACACAGATACACATAGGTGCATTCGCACATAGGCACGTCGTTATATTCTCATTTTGCGTATCATCAAGGCACAATTAACCATATGCAAAACAGACGTTCGCATACATATCAGATATCTCGTGTAGAACACTTACTAGATAGTTGCACATTTAGATCATATTCATATTCCACATAGGCACCCATTTGCAGAATTGAATGCACATAAGCAACTTTTCATGATTCCTATGTTCATGTATGTGCATTATAACAAAACAAACTTGTTGTACACATTAGTGCAACAATTCATATCTCATATAATCACATGTTCTCACCATCTGATTAAGCTTGCATTATACTTTATACAGAAGATTCACAGGTATGTATATACTAAAGAGCATACGTATTCAAATAATTTGTAATGCAAGCGAATCACAAACTTATAACAGATGATCGTTCACATTAAACATTTAAGCGTATTCTTGATGCTTTCGGACTCCTACTTATCACATGAATGCATCCTAGATCTCTTCTAGACGCTTATTGCTCTTTTGGACAAGTGTGTGAGTTATTAACTCGTGCTCTGATACCACTCTGTCATGACCCGAACCCGCCCCCGAGGGTTGAGGACATAACCAGCCAGTAATCATGAGATTACCTATAGCCTCAAACCAAGCCAAAAGTATTTTAACTGAGTTAATGGGGGCCAAACGAAAGCAATTTAAAACTTTGTCCATAGAGCTGTGCTTACATGGCACATCATAACAAACCATACATATGCATATTAATAACTCACAGTAAAATATGTACTACACAAGGTTCTGTACATACAGGATCATATAAGTCTAAGTCAACCCAAGAAAACTGTATACAACATATTCAAAGATTTCGCCCACATGACCAAAGTAAAACAGAATGACGTGAGATGCAAGGGCTGACTCTTCAAAACCTTTGTTGTTCCTCATAGACTTCACTGGGGCTGGGTTTGGACTTCTCTTGGCTCACCTACAAACACATGAATGAGCGTGAGCGAAAGCCTAGTGAACAATATCAATTAAAAGAGTTATACAAATGGTATGTAGAACAACATGCTTCAAACGGCCTTGGGCCTAATTCATATTTTCATTTATTCGTATCAAACTGGCCTTTGGCTCATTCATTTATTCATGTCGAAACGGCCTCTAGCCCATTCATTCATTCCTATCAAAACGGCCTTTGGCCCATTCATTCATGTCAAAACGGCCTTTGGCCCATTCATTCATGTCAAAACGGCCTCTGGCCCATCCATTCATTCTTGTCAAAGCGGCCTCTGGAGCATTCATTCATTCATATCAAAACGGCCTCTGGTCCATTCATTTATTCGTGTTGAAACGGTCTCTGGCCCATTCACTCATTCATGTCAAAACGGCCTCTAGCCCATTCATTTATTCATTCAGATCAAACTGGCCTCTGGCCCATTCATTTGGCATAGCAACATTGTCCACCAATCGAATCAACGAACTTATAAAACTTACATAGAAGTAAGTAATTTGGACGACAACATATTTCAGATATCTTTGTTAAGATATTATTCATAGTGATCGGTTGGTTGGTTTGCCTTGGAGGTCGACCCTAAACATTCCATGAACACAAAAGGTCACAAACAATTCAATCCGTTCTTAAATCCACATTCCTCTTTAGGCTTCATTCTTATCTCTTTAACTCATTTATAATGCTCAATGTATGCTTAAGAGTGCTTGCAAGCGAAAGAGAACGGAAAATGAAACACAGAATGCATTTTCAAAATTTCAGAAAATAGGGTCCCCGCTCGAGCGTGGACTTCCCCGCTCGAGCGGACCCACGAGGTCTGCAAAAGTGCCGGATATGTCAAATTTACATTCCATTGCGAACTCTGGCGCTCGAGCGGAAGGCCTCTCTACATGGCTCCCCGCTCGAGCGTGAACTTCCCCGCTCGAGCGGACACCATGTCTGCAGAAAATACTAGGAACACGAATTTCACGTTCGAGCGGCAGTTTCCTCGCTCGAGCGGACATCAAATTTTTTGGGTTTTCCAGAACATGTTCTTGAGCTTCAACTCGACATTCAAAGGCTCTAAATGCATGCTTTCAGCTCAAACTTCACATATACATGTACTAATCATGGTACAAACACCAAAGTACAACATTATGAAGCTCAATTTCACAATTTAGTCACATGCATGTCCCAATTCACATCAAATTCATTTCCAACATAACAAACTCATACATTCAAACTCATATTCTTATAAATTGTACATGCATGTGAGATATTATAAGTATAGCATCATTGTGCTGTAGTTGTACTAATTGCGTCATTATGATGTAGTAAGGCTCCCATTACAACGCCAACATATACGGAAATAAAACGGAAAAAAAATGACATTTGACATGCCAATTAGAAAACCAACTGTGCGTAAGTGATGTTAAGAGCGTACAACACACAAACACCATATCACACCAACAGTTAACACACACACAACATAAATCAACGATACAACACCAATACCACGCACAAATAAACATACAAACGTAAACAACAAACAACCAAAACACCTTGTTACAATACGATTGGCGCAGGCAACATCGGAGCAAACCCAACAACCACCGTTTAATGAAGGGTCACACAACTGGAATATGGTCACCACCAGAAAAGGGAACATAGCACAATCAATAACCCAACACTCTCTCCTCCAAACAATCCAATCAATGTTAAACAATCAAAACCCCTTACACGATAACATTGCCTTTCCCAGCCAAAACCAAATCACCCATTTAGGAAAATATATCACACAAAGGGTATTCATGTAAACTCAAATGGAACCAAAATCAACTAAATAAAACTTACCAAAAAAATAGAACTAATTGGTCCATAAGAAAACTCTCAGGGCCGAATGGTTTAACTTTCCTCCATATAGGATTTATGGGTAATTTTTTCTTAAAAAAAGGGTGAAATATAACTCACTTTATTTAGTTTAGAGTTTTCAAAAATAATTTTCTGATTTTTCAATTCTTATTTTTATATTTTTAGTAGTTTTTTCAAAATATTTTAATCAATTTTTTTATTTTTACTTTTTAGATCTACTTAAATCTTGATATATTAAAAAGTATAAAATTTATATAAAAATCTTTAAAATGTTTATTAAATATAACAAAATATAAAAATATACTGACTTTTTATTTTTTTTGTATTTGGTGATTGTTTTACAAATATTATACTTTTTAAGAGTATCTAAATTACACTCTAAAAAAAAAAAGTATATCTAGATTAGGTGTATCTAAAAAATAAAAAAATCAACATAAGATATCAAAAATATTTACTAGAAACCAAAAAAAAAAATGAAAAACAAAAAACAAAATTTTCAAAAAAAAATTGTAACCATACATTTCTTTTGAAAAAAAATATGATTTTGTCTCAAATAGTTTGTAAAATCTCATTCCAAATCTTATATTCAATAAGTTGTGTCATCACTTGGTTAGATTTGACTTTTTGAAGAGGTAAAATGTCAAATTCAACTCGGGAGGAGTTAAAAAAATAATAAAAAAAGAGCAACCATTACCTTGAGTGACTCAATGGAATTTCTCTTTGGAAAACAATAATGTAAAAAAATAAAGATTGGTAGCTCGAATTAAGCTTTCCCGAATGGCCTGAATGTATGCTTACTGGACAATTACCCGGACGACCGGTGAAACACTTGTCTACCACGGTTATCACCTTGTTGACTGTGGCTGTCAGCCTTCTTACCAGAAGACAAACAAGATGAAATTCGAGCCATTTGAGACAAGCTCAAATTCAAGTTACAAAGCATTGTTGAATGTAAAAAATGTGGATTCCTTCCAGTTCAAAATCTAGAGTAGGCACAGAAGTCATTCTAAGAAGGTGAATTATGATGTCACATTATTTGAGTTGCAAGAAATTGTGTATTTTGGAGTGGAGAATAACCTTTTCCTCAATGTCAACGTAGAATCTTTTTGGCCAAACATAAGTTTTTAAAATAGGAATTAGTAGTGACATAGAATTAGGGCAATTCTTAAGTATGCAAGTGCATACCATATGCACTTGCGTAAGTTCTCACAAATATACGTAAGTTACCTCACAAAATTGCATAAGTTTTGACAAACATACGTAAGTTAACCCATGAAAATTTGAGAAATGACAACTTACGTATATTTGTGAGAACTTACGTAAGTGCATATGGTATGCACCTTGTCCGAACACTTCCCATAGAATTAAGAGATGGATTCTTTTCAGAGTGTTGTTTGGGCCCCCAGGGCTTATCAGGGGTTCTCTTTTGATGATGTGAACCGTTTTTCTTGTAAGGCTCCTTGTGTATATCATATTAAGAGAAATTAAGTCATTAAGATGATCATAATTTGTTTAATTTATTTCATTTCAGTCTAAAAAAGTAAACAATATGTGCGCTTTTTAAAATACACCATCTTTTTGGGACAAATGCAATAAACTAAATAGGTTATGATTATCAGATTGACCTATAATTTTGTGTAGATGATATACACGAAATGCCTGACAAAATTAAGATTCGAATTATCAAAATGAGACCCGTGATATGCTGCATGGCCCCAAACACAACGCCTTCTCTTCCATATTATAGATTAGAAGGAATCCACCTCCTTATGCTTGTATTTATAAAAATAGTAGTGTTACATCCATACAATTTCCTCCCCTACAATCTCCACAAATGAGGTGACAACCAAAATTTTAAAAGTTGACCCACACTTCAATTGGTATAACTTGCATTATGTCTTGCCACCTCATTTGTGGGAATTGTGGGGGAGGAAATTGTGTGGATAAAATATTTTTCTTATAAAAATTATTAAAAAAACATAAATAAATACTATTTTGGTATCTATTTTTATTTTCAAAAAATTGTAATCGGTCTATTAATTTTAATTTTGTAATCACAATAAATTAGGTTCACTTGTATAAAAAAAAAAAAAAAAAATCATTATTTTCTCATTCTCACATCCCCTCCAACTAGGGATGGTTATTTTCTCCCGCCTCGCTCCGCTCCCGCATCTTCCCGCTCAGGTTTTCCATGCCCCATTAGGCGGGCATGGATTTTACTTCCCTCGCCCCGTTATACCCGGCCACCGCCCAATTATATTTATTAAATATATTTATGTGTATAATAAGTATATCTATTTATTTTTCACTAAAATAAAATTAATCATTAAAATATTAATTTTTATTCATTTATTTTTTATTTTATATCTTAAATTGTCATTAAATGTAAATTGTTATTCGTAATATACTATATTTTTTATAATTTTTATTAATATTTTCATTCTTCAACTTATAAAATTAGCCCGTCTCTCACCCCACACTTGCCCAGCCACCACCACCCTTTCTGATATGATATAGAGTGAGGCGGATTACTACAAACTCGCTACAAACCCAACCCGTGAACATCCTTAACTCCAACCACCACCCACTACTCATTTACCACCACAGGCTATCTCTATCTTTGTGACAGTTCCAAGAGCAAATACGAAAATTTTGAGAGGAGGATGCGACAAGGTCGTCGCCAGCATAGGTAGGAGAAAGTGTCACATTCTACTGAATTTCCAAGTGCAAAGACCCAATTAAAATGAAGATTGGAGGAGTGGAAGTCAATAAAAGATTCTTAAATAGTCTTTGAAAAATTGAAAAATTGAGAAATTGAGAAAGTAAAGGACTTGTACATGATTTTAGAAAATGTGTAGATAATTGTGTAGATAGTTTTAGAGAGTATGATAGAACAATGTTGGTTGCAAAAAGCTTCCATAAGGCTTCTACAAACCTCATTTCCTGTATATTCTAGAAACTTTCTATAAGGCCAAGCTTGCCTATAAATAGGGGAGGAACTCATTTGTTTCAAGCCATCCCAGAGTTGTACAAATTTTCTTCAAGTGAATACAAAGGTCAAAACACACACACACACACACACACACACACACACACACACACACACACACAAAATTGACCCTGGGTTTTGGACGGCCTACAACAAGCCTAAAGAAAGGAAGACTGAAGAAAGGCCCAAGAGAAGCAAAGCATCCGAACCAACTATTTTAATTTTTATGTGAATCTAGATTGACCTAGGGCAATTGTCCAATTGCTCATAGAGATGGCATTTAGGTATCAAAATGAGTGAGGTTTCAGTTTTGAATCTAAAAAAGTACAAAAAAATATTTTATTAAAACATTAAAAACAAAAAACAAAACGTATCGATTGAAAACTCAAAACCAAACAGAGTGATTTTATTTTTAGGTTGTTTCAATCATATATATATATATATAGGGTTTTCTATTTTATAAGGGTTTGTATTTCTTTATTACATATAGAGTTCTATACAAACTCAAATTTAATTTTAATTATACTAACTTTACCTATTTTATATGGACTTTATTTAATATATATTTATTACATATAGAATTCTATACAAACTCAAACTTAATTTAAATTAAAGAATTGTAGGATCTCATTTTCTTCATTTCTCAATTGAAATCATTTTCCAGGAGAATGAGAAACACAACAAATAATCAAACGCAGAACCAAGGTGAAAAAATAACATAAATAAAAATTTTGGGTTACATATGAAAAAAGAAAAACCTGAATAATTAGTGTTTTCATAGATTTGAACCTGTATTCTTCTCTTGGATAGGACTCTCTTATTTGTCTGGGCGAGTTTAATTTCATTACAATCACAATTTCTTATTTTATTTATTTATTTTTCCATTACATATACACATTACGCACAGATATGTATATGCTTATTTATATCCAACACATGTTTTGCAATTGAGAAGTCGGCCTCCCCCGCTACCGTGGATCTTCGGTTGAAGTTAATATGATCTAATCTATTTGTCAGAACAATATTTGACCTGATTTGATTTGTTCATTTTTTTTTTGAATCTATTTTTTTGTTTTTTTTTTGTATTTGTCTACATCTGTCCAAGGTAGCTTTGAATCTTTTTTTTTTTGTTGATGTTGTTGTTGATGATGAAGATGATGATGAATAGACAGGATGTGGTCATGTAGTTGTTAATGAACAACTGATAGAATTTGAACAAATAGGAAAACTTTTAAATTTAAAAAGGATTTGAATAGATAGTCAAAAAATTTGGATAGATAGAAAAGTATTTAGACAAATATTAAATCAAATAAGGGAAATTTGAATTGAAAAGATTAAAAAATTAAACAGATAGGGAAAAAATTTGAATAGATAGGTAAAAAAATTGAATAGATACGATAAAAAGTTTGAATAAATAGGAAAAAAATTGAATAGATAGAAAAAAAATTTGAACAGATAGGGAAACAATTTTGAGCAGATAGGAAAAAAATTTGAACAAATGGTCAACGAAAGTCAACAGATAAATTAAGAGGGAAAATTAGAAACAAAAAATCCTTCAAAACAAATAAAAGGATTTATCAATAACAAAAATGCTTGGGACCCTCATGACTCCCAAAATGACGTGGACCAATCACGTGCTTTTGTTTTTTTTATTTTTTTTCTTTCCTTCCTGGACCAATCACAAGTGAGTGGAGATTGTGTTTTTGGGAGTCTGTAGCATTGTTGTTATCACTAAACTATTTCATAAAGGGTGGATCTCTACTAATAAAAAAATATCCACCGGACCTAATACCTTACACACTACTTAGATTGGATTTATCATCAATTTACTCAAAAATAAAATATAAACTCACAAGTCTTATACATTAATAAAAGATCCTATCTAATTAAAAATTTATTTTAAATACACTTTAAAATTTTATTTTATCTTTGAAAAGTGGGAGTCAGTTCTTTTTGTAATTTTTTTTTTTAATCAGGATAAGGATAATTATCTATAGTATTTTCTTACTTATCTTTTACAATGACTTCGTGCTTGTCTTTATTTAGTATTATATGTCAACTTTCATTATAATTTTTAATTGATTGTTTTTAAATTTTTCGTGTATCCGTCATCAAATTTTGTGTACACACATGGTGCTGAGTTTTTAGACCTTTGTCAATGGAGTCCTAGCTCTCTCAGCATTTCTCTATTTACCATTATAGCAAAAGATCATCAATATGGTTGATTGAATATGATGTAACACTGGTTCCAAAAAAGAATATGATGTAATATGGTTATGATTCAATGTGTTTTCATATGAACACATAGGATGCCCCTATAATAGAATTTTGACACAAAAGTTTTTTTTTCGGACAAACAAGTTACTACACAGCTAATCCAGTAAAAAATAAGAATCAACAATTAACATGTAAAACAATTTCTGATCCAGTGGAAAATTTTATATTATAAATTAGAGCAATAAAAAAAGAAAAAGAAAAAAAAAGGGGTCAAAATCATGATTTTGAAAATCGGACCAAACCGACCGATCCGATCTGTTGACCCGTTGACCAACCCAGTTTCTAGTCCAGATTATCTCACAAAACCATTTGTATTGAAAATTCGATTTGAAAAAAAAGGGGCAAAATCATGATTTTGAAAATTGGACGAAATCGGCCGGTCTGATTTGTTGACCCGTCGACCAGCCTAATTTCCAGTCCAGATTATCTCACATAACCGTTTGTATAGAAAATTCGGTTTGGAACAATTGAATTGCCGGTTAAACCGATAACCCGCTTAAAAACCCGTCCATTAAACCGTTGGGTTGACAGTAATAGACAAAATAAAGATTCTACTGAGCTTGTGTTTTTATTGGAAATAACTGTTCTTTTACTTAAAGCGAGACCTCAAATCCCAAATATTGTCTACTCTGAAGATTTTGCCCAATCACCCATTTTAAAAAATCTATCCAGCAGTTAGTCTATTAAACAACTAAAAATATTTAATACACAAAAACAAAAACAAAAAAACCACGAATGTATGATAAATGTTAATATTTGATTTGTCACTCATTTAATTGTATAGTGTCTATCTTTCTTACCATATCATTGTGAATAAATTTAAAAATCTAAATTGTAAGCCTATAACTAAATTATTTTTTATGAATTATATATATATATATAAATTGTGTAAGTCTTTTTGGGTGAATAAAAATTTGTGTATGTTTAACATTGAATCATAAGCAACATGATTTGAAAGTATGATTGAAATTCATTTTGGTGACAAGTCATCATAATAGATTTGGAACTCATATAATTTTGACACGTAATCAAACACTACAATTGATCTTTATAAATGGATTATGATAAGTGAAAGATTATGATACACATTTTTCAAAGGTGTATATCATATGTATTTTATAATTAAAAAAGAAAATGACATAGTTTTATATTTTTGAGTCATAATTAAAAAAAATTATAATCAAATACTACATGAGACATAACCAAAATAATGTCATAACTAAAAAAAATGACATAACTACATATACATATGGTAATAAATATATATTATAAAATTCTCCTTATAATAGTTTGTAACCAATAACAATTTAGATCATAACTTGAAAAAATATATTTAAAAAAGTATAAATTACAAATACACCCCTTGAGGTTTGGTTAAAATATGAATTGCCCCATGTGGTTTGGAAAATTATAAATAGCTCCCTATCCGAATTTTTTATTTAGCAGAATTAATTGAAAAAATAAAATTTCTAACGATTCACCTATACAATTGTTGGCTTTTTTGGCTTTCGAGGGTTAATAGTGTAATTTAAGCATGCCAGCAAGGATAAATTAGTCCTTACAGAATGTTATTTGCCAACCAATTATCAAACGATTGTGTTGAAGTTCTTTTAGCCTCAATGAAGATGACTTTTTCTGGTGGCTTGTTTGAGGAGAAATTTATAAGAAATAACAAGTACAATTCAAAAACTGAATTTCATTAGGTAAATAGGAACTTACAATGAAATGACTCAGCCTTGAAAAGGTTACAACAATGTGTAGACCGCCCGAACTTTCTCTGTGCGGATTTGGTTCTAGCTACTACAGTTCGGACTCCTGTCACGGTTCTGAATCTAATCTCACAAAGTACAATGTAAGACTGATAAATCACCAAAGAGTCCAATCTGGCAAATCATTTTGGAAAATCAAATTTTTAATAAATTATGCCAAACTGGACTGCTTTGCCAGATTACAGAGTCGCCACCTAAATATTTTGTTTTGGGAAATTTAGGAAACCCTGACTCGTGCCAAAGGCCACGTGTTCGTCATCACTAAAGTTGCTTCGGCTCTGGAACTTGGGTACGAGGGGGGAAGGTCATGAAATGAGCACCCCCGCTCGCCCGATCAAAGGATCGACCTCTACTAATCATGATATGTTGTTTTGAAAACACATGTGTTCTTATTCCGGTTTATTACCTAACCTTACTATGTTATGCGCACAACACACAAGTATAGACTAAATTGCTTGATTCAGAACAAAACATCTCATGTTTGTTTTTCGAAAATGGTTTGAAGATGCTACTCGCAAGTAGGCTAAAACGCGGATTTGCCACCAAACAAGGTGGGCTTCAAACATGATGATTTGCCACTCCAAGTGGGCTTAAAACTCACATTTTGATGAATTGTTCCAATTCAAGTAATGAAGCCTTCATCCACAGGCATTCATGCAGTTAATCAATTAAACAAATAGCCTCATGGCAAGCATGCTATCATGGCAACACTCACACTCATGCAAGTATGCTAAAGCATAAACACTTACAGTGTACTCCAAGCCAAAACAAAAGCTAGTTAGAAATCATGCATGATCCTAGCTATACAAGATGCCTAATGCAACACATGCAATAATGCAACTAAATAGGCTCGGCTATCTAAAATGGCATATGAATGCAACACTTGATAACATGCTTTGAAACACGTATTCAAGTAAGTGTATTGAAATACGATGCAGTTTGAATGATGCGCCGAGCTCGATGCATGCAAGACAAATGAATGATGCAAACATGCAAGCATAAGGATGCTAATTGAAACATGCCCTAAAACTAACCATTGAAAGCTGATAAGTAAAAGGGAGAAAGACGTGGGGTTGGAAGACATTCACACACACACGCACACTTATTACAACATTTTCCCTCTCGACGGAGGGTCCGAATAAATAAGGTAACTAGCTATGCTAAGCTAAGCTAACTATTACAAACCAACTAATTAACTAACTTAGCTAATTAATTATTACAAACCAAATTGAATTTGAATAACTGGCTAATCTAAGCTAATTAGAATATTACAAAGATGAATTAAATTAGCTAAACATATTAACTAATTAAGTAGAAAAACCGGCAAATTAACTAGCTAAGTAAAGCAGTTAAAATGGCCTCGAGGGGAGGGAGACATGTATGCTCAGTTTGCTTCATCCCGAAAATGCATTGCGTTGCCATGAGTTGTCTCTGTTTGCACTCGCGGTGACCTCAGAGCATCGAACACACTTTCAGGTTGCATCTGCCCCAAAACAGGAGCATTTTGGAAAATTTTGCTACAAGTGGTCGGCAGGCTAGTGCAAGTGGCCGGCCGGCCACTTCCTTTTCCTGAATCTCAACTTTGCTGCAACAGAGATTAGCAAAGGCACAACACTGCATTTACAAGAAAATGTGTGTGAAACTACTCTCCTTATCATTTCTCAAGCTCAAAGGAGCGTAGTACTCGACTCTCAAGCCACCAATCACGCATCTTAATGCATGATGGCCAAAGAGTCAAACTCGCACAATGTTAGTGAATGCACAAACAACACCTAAGAGCCTCCACCTCTATCATGCATGATCAAGAGGGTTGGCGACCAAGAAACGCAACACGTTTCATCACTTTGAGTATGAAACGTGCCACATTCCTTGTGTTTGGATTAACGTCCAATCCAAACACAATGTAATGCAAACAAGATGCTTATCTTTCAATGCTAAAGTGGCATGCACAAGACTCCATCATGTAAGCAAATCATGCATGGCATGTTTAGAAGCTAAGGCATCAAAGCTAGTGAAGTGTATTACACATGAGGCATGCACTATCAATCTTAAATGGTCAAACCACATATGAACAGACCTAAGATGCTCCAAAACAGTGGCCAATACACACCAAAACTTAGGCACAAAAAGCAAGGAACGCATGCTCATTCGTTTGCTCGCAAGCAAGGCACAAAGCTTAATTTTCCAACACATTGAAAGAGTGACATTTATGAGAGCATGACAGAGGTACAAGCACTGAAATCATATGTCAAACGATGACATATCATGCAAACAACATAGGTATAGCATGTTAGGGTCCTCAAGCATTAAAGTTAGTGAAGTACACAACACTAGGGCTATACAATACAATGCTCAATGAACTAAACCAGCCTTAAACATACCTCATGCATGCCAAGACAGTGGCCAAAATGCTCTGAAATGATAGCATGAAAGGCAAGCAAATGATGTTCATGTATTGACTCATCAACAAGGCATAAGGGCACAACTCTTAAACACAATTAAAGAGTGATAAACATGAGAGCATGACAAGGCTGTATGCTATGAAATTATGTGTTTAATGATGCCATATCACGTAAACATCACAAATAAAGCATGGTAGAAGGCCCAAAGCATAAAGCTAGTAAAGGGCACTACACAGGAGGCATGCAATACATAGCACAAACAACCAAACCAGCTTTGGATAGAGCTTAATTAGGCCAAAATAAAGACCAAAACATGCTGAAATGGAAGTCCAAAAGCCTAGACAAGCATGCATACGTATTGGCTTACAAACAAGGCATAAGGCACAACTCACAAGAGCTATTAAAGAGTAGAATATGTGAGAGTGTGACTATGCTATATACACTGAAATCATGTGAGAAATGAGGCTAAGGCATGCAATCACCATAAATAAAGCATGCAAGAGGCTTTGAAACTCAAAGCTAGTCAAGGCCCTTACATTACAACGCAAGCCTCACATGGCCAAGACCACTCAAAATAGAGCTAAGGCATGCTAAAATAATAGGTAAAATATGTTGGAGATAGAGCTAACACACGCTAGGATTAGAGGCATAAAGCATGATGCATGTTAGGCCTATTACAAATACAAAAACCAAGAAAGAGGTTACCCCACCAACCAAAATCAGAGTTAAAGCATGTCAAAATAACACCAAAAACATGCTGGAGTTAGACTAAAGCATGCTACAAAGATGAGCTAAAACATTAAGCATGCAGGGCTAGTTAGCAAGAATTACACTACAAGTATAAGAAGCAAGAAACCAATGACCAAACCAACCAAAAACAGAGCTATGGCAGGTCCAACAAGTCACAAAAACATGCTTGAGCTAGGTCATAAAAGAGTAGAAGAGCATGCTCAAGTATGAGGCTAACAAGGCATACAAGCAAGACAAAAGGAGAGGGAGACCACCCCCTCCTATTTTGGACCACAAGAGCAACTTTTTGCCACTGAAATTCCTCTGAGTTTCAGTGCAAAAAGGCCAAGCAAGGGAAGAATTAAAAGCTTAGAGAGTTGGCTCAAGAGGCTTAACAAGCCAAAGACCAAAAGAAGGGGGACCATCCCCCTAATGCCACAAGGCTCAAACCAACATTTTAAAGCCTTAAACTCAGAGTTATTGAGAGGCTAAAAATAGCCTCAAAGTAGCATGCAAAGGTGACTAAGCTATTAATCAAAGCAAAACTTAAAAGGGTTATATGCTTACCCTTGAAGACCCTTGAAGAACAGCAAGCTAGCAACTTTTCTGAGCTAAAACCAGTCCGAAGACCTCAAACCAAGCTCCAATCAACCTTAGCTCCAAAGTGAAGGTGTTTGAGTAGGTGTTTGTGTGCAAAAGTGTGAAGAAACAACACTTTAAGGCTCAATATGGCACAAATATAGAGAGAGTGTGAGAATTCTAGAGAGAGAGGGATATTTTTGCTCTGAAAATTCTGAACCCCTCTCAAGGGAGAGGAAGCTCCCCTTATATAGAGCAAGCAAGCCAAAAAGGCTTGCTCAATCCTTCCACACACGTATATGGAGGATGAGTTCAGTGAGCCACAGTTGGCTCAAAAGATCTACAAATATCTAAAAAGGAGAAAAAGTGGCTGCCAGCCAATCGTGACATCCACGATGGGCGCTTCGAATCTGGAGGCTTTATTAGCCCAAAGGCGTCATGCACCGATGGGGCTCTGAATCCGGAGACTATTTGGCCAATCGTGATATCCACAAAGGGCGCTCCGAATCCGGAGGCTTTATCAGCCCAAAGGCATCATGCGCCGATGGGGCTCCAAATGCGGAGACTTTGTTTGGCCAATCGTGATATCCACGAAGGGTACTCCGAATCCAGAGGCTTTATCGGCCCAAAGGCGTCATGCGCCGATAGGGCTTCGAATTTGGTGACTTTATCGGAACACTGTTGAACTAATATCATGGTGAGTAAACAGAAAGCTTTGAATTACAAAAGTGGAATATGTACATGGTGAGCCATTCAGAACTAATATCATTCCCCATAGGTCGAGTCTAACGATAGAATTTGTGCAAGTGCGTCGAATTCCAAGGCTGCGGCAGGCTCCTTCCGGACATGTCTTTGAGCCGATATGCCCCTACGCCTACGATGGAATCAATCTGATAGGGGCCGTCCCAGTTAGGACCTAATTTTCCATCCACCGGTTTCTTGGCAGCTGGAAGTACCTTCTTCAGGACCAACTCTTCTGGTGTGTAGCGACGCAGCTAAACACGTTGATTATACGACTTAGCAAGCTGCTGTTGATACCGCGCCATGGATGCGAGGGCACAGTCTCTTCATTCTTCAATCAGAATCAAATCCGAGGCCAGCATCATGTTGTTTTGGCCTATATCAAAAATTGTCGATTTCAAGGTTGGGAGACCAATCTCCAGGGTTATGATTGCCTAGGTTCCAAAGCATAGAGCAAAAGGCGTTTCCCCAGTAGATCCCCTCGGTGTAGTTCGATGAGCCCATAACACACTCGGCAATTCTTCGACCCATTTGCCTTTAGCTTTCTCCAGCCTCTTCTTGATGCCGTCCAAGATGGATTTGTTAGAGGCTTCAGCCTAACCATTGCTTTGTGGATAAGCCGGCGTGAAAAAGTAAGGCCATATACCGTACTTGCTGCATAACTCTCGGTAGACGCCACAATCGAACTGGGTGCCATTGTCTGAGATAAGTGCTCTCGGAATGTCGAACCGAATCGTGTGATGATGTTTTTCCAAATGAAGTGCTTCACGTCGGTATCTCGGATGTGCGTTAGTGCCTTCGCTTCTACCCCTTTTGTAAAATAATCGGTCGCGACAATCAGAAATCTCTTGTTACCCGGGGCACGAGGCAGTGGTCCGACGATGTCAAGTCCCCATTGGGCGAACAGCCAGGGACTGGTTATGGAGCTTAGCTCTTCAGCAGGCAGGTGGGTCAAAGGAGAGAACTTCTGGCGTTGTTCACACTTTTTCACGTAACATTTGGCATCTGCTCTCATCGCCGGCCAGTAATACCCCTGTGTTACGGCTCGATGAGCCAAGGACCGCCCGCCGGAATGGGCGCCACAACTGCCCTCATGTATTTCAGTCAGAAGCTCCTCGACTTTGTCCGAGTGCACACATTCCAAAAACGGACCAGAGAGGGATTTTTTATAAAGCCTTCCTTGCAGATCCAAGTAGTATGTCAGGACGTTGTTTCGCAACTTGTGCGCTTCTTTCTTGTCCTCTGGGAGCTATTTGGAAGACAGGAATGCAGCAATGGGATCCATCCAACTCGGTCCAGATTCTATAACATTAACCTGGACTTCTTCCGAAGGGCCAATGCTCGGCTCCAGGATGAAACCTACCTTGATGGTCCGTTTAATTTCTGAGTTAATGGCGGAGGCTAAGCAAGCGAGGGCATCTGCATGTGTGTTCTGATCATGTGTTATCTGGTTCAATTCATGATGGTCAAATTTTGCTAGCAAGGAGTTGGTCGTTTTCATGTAAGACGCCATACGGTCGTTTCTTGCTGTGTACTCCCCCTTTAGCTGATTGATCACTAGCTTTGAATCGCAAAAAATAAGTAAACGCCGAGCACCCAGAAGATGTGCATTCCGTAAACCGGCTAGAAGGGCTTTGTATTCGGCTTCGTTATTTGACACTTCGAAGCCGAGCTTGACGGCCTGCTCAATTATTGCGCCATCGGGAGCTATGATTACAACTCCAGCTCCGCTGCCCCGCTGATTAGATGATCCATCACAGTACAACTGCCAAATGTCTCCAATATAAATTCTCCAATTCGGCTTCGGTTGAATTTCATCAGACTTGAAATCGGCAAGACCCCCAGTGAATTCGGTAACAAAGTCGGCAAGCACCTGTCCCTTGATTAAGGTTCTAGGTAGAAACTGAATGTCGTACTGGCCGAGTTCAAGAGCCCACTTTGAAACACGTCCTGATGCTTCTGCACTTTGTAGTACTGATCGGAGGGGATAATCCGTTAGCACCCCAATGCTATGTCCTTGGAAATAATGCATCAGTTTTCTTGTCGCCAACGACTAGGGCTAGGATGAGTTTTTCCAGCGGAAGGTAGCATGTTTTGGTGTCATCCATTGCCTTGCTCACATAGTACACCGGCCGCCGCTCCCCCAGCTCTTCCTTTATCAGTACGGCGTTGACGGCCCTGTCAGAAACTGCCAGATACAAAATGAACGGGTCACCAGCAACAGGTGTTGTCAAGAGTGGTACTGGGCAGAGGTAGGCCTTGAGGCCGTTGAAAGCGGTTTCGCATTCGGCGGACCATTCAAAAGCCTTGCCCTGCCGTAGTGTATGAAAGAATTGTCGGCAGCGGTCCGTGGAACGACTGATGAACCTGTTAAGTGCGGCGGCCATCCCCATTAACTTCTGAAACTCCTTGACCGATCCGGGGGAGCCGAGTTCCAAGATTGCTGTGATTTGCCTCGGGTTGGCTTCGATTCCTCGGTGGTTGACAATGTAACCTAAGAATTTGCCAGAGCCGATCCCAAATGCACATTTGGAAGCGTTCAGCTTCATTTCATATTTGCGTAGAATGCCGAATGTCTCCTCCAGATCAACTATATGATTCTGCTCTTCCATGGATTTGACCACCATGTCGTCAATGTACATCTCCATAGTGTGGCCGAGTTGCTCCTTAAACATGGTGATGACTAGTCTCTGGTAAGTTGCCCCTACATTCTTCAGCCCAAAAGGCATAATCTTATAGCAATAGGTTCCTCGTGGGGTGAGGAATGCAGTTTTGTCTTGGTCCTCCGGATGCATGGCAATTTGATGGTAGCCTCTGTAGGCATCGAGGAAGCTCATGCGCTGATGACGTGTAGTAGCATCTACCAGTTGGTCTATCCTGGGGAGAGGGAAACAATCTTCGGGGTAGGCTTTGTTTAAGTCCGTGAAATCAACGCAGACTTGCCAGGTCCCATTTTTCTTCTTCACAACCACAGTATTTGAGAGCCATGTAGGGTAAGTCACTTCTTTGATTGCCCCGGCATCAAGCAACCGGTCAACCTCGTCAACAACTGCGGTAGTGTGCTTTGCGGTTGATCGCCGGCTTTTCTAAATGATCGGCTTGCATGTGGGGTGAACATTTAAACGATGCTGCGAAACAGATGGATCTACACCCGGCATCTCATATGGAGTCCACGTAAATACATCAAGGTTGCCGTGCAGGAAGGAAATTAGCTGTTGTCTGTCGGCTTAATTGAGGGAGGCGCCGACCATGAAGAACCTGTCTGGGTTGCCGTTGATTTCAACTCGATCTAGGTCTTTCGTGGCCTTTTCATTTGGGAGCCGCCCAACATCGTCGAGGTTTTCCCAATCTGTTACCTCAATAGAGTTCACTTGCAACTCATGTGGTGTCTTTTGAGCAAGGAGATAACATGCTTATGCCGATTTCTGAGAGCCACGGATTTGATCAATGCCTCGTTCTGTCGGGAAGCAGAGCAACTGGTGATAGGTGCTAGGCATGGCCTGCATAACATGCAACCAAGATTGCCCCATGATGAGATTGTACGGGTGCTGTAGCATCTACCAGTTGGTCTATCCTGGGGAGAGGGAAACAATCTTCGGGGTAGGCTTTGTTTAAGTCCGTGAAATCAACGCAGACTTGCCAGGTCCCATTTTTCTTCTTCACAACCACAGTATTTGAGAGCCATGTAGGGTAAGTCACTTCCTTGGTTGCCCCGGCATCAAGCAACCAGTCAACCTCGTCAACAACTGTGGTAGTGTGCTCTGCGGTTGATCGCCAGCTTTTCTAAATGATCGGCTTGCATGTGGGGTCAACATTTAAACGGTGCTGCGAAACAGATGGATCTACACCCGGCATCTCATATGGAGTCCACGCAAATACATCAAGGTTGCTGTGCAAGAAGGAAATTAGCTGTTGTCTGTCGGCTTGATTGAGGGAGGCACCGACCATGAAGAACCTGTCTAGGTTGCCGTTGATTTCAACTCGATCTAGGTCTTCAGTGGCCTTTTCATTTGGGAGCCGTCCAACATCGTCGAGGCTTTCCCGATCTGTTACCTCAATAGAGTTCACTTGCAACTCATGTGGTGTCTTTTGAGCAAGGAGATAACATGCTTATGCCGATTTCTGAGAGCCACGGATTTGATCAATGCCTCGTTCTGTCGGGAAGCAGAGCAACTGGTGATAGGTGCTAGGCATGGCCTGCATAACATGCAACCAAGATTGCCCCATGATGAGATTGTACGGCGATGGCAGCTTGACGACCAAGAATTTCACATCCACTGTTCGGGAGCCCGCTCGAACGGGTAATGTGATTTTTCCCAACGGGTACTCTAGATTGGCGTTGAAGCTGAATAGTGGATAAGGGGCCGGAGAGAGATCCGATTCGGAGAAGCCGAGTTTGGTAAATGTCTTGTAGTACATAACCTCCGATGTGCTCCCCGGATCAATGAGTACGCGTTCAACTGTGAATCGGTTTACGCGTAACTCAATCACCAAGGGATCAATGTGGGGCAGTGTTATTCCGGCCAAATCTGAATCATCAAAAGTAATGCTTGTGGCTTCATGGGGCCGTTTAGTCGGAGTGAATTGATTTTGAGGGCCAGGATTCGACTGAATCGTATGCACTGCCGATGACATTGGCAAGCTGTATATCATGTGGATCATGCCGAGCGGAGGTGAATCTTGTCTCAAGGCTATTGCTTTGGTTGGGTTTCCTTTTCGGACGTACTGCTGTAGCTGGCCATCTTGTACCAATTCCTCCAGGTGATCCATCAGTGCGTAACAACTCTCAGTATCATGGTCATGGTCCTTGTGATACTCACACCGTCTATCCCGTCTTCTCATGTCGGGAGGTCCCACCATTTTCGATGGCCATTTGAAGAACGGAAGGTGTTGGATTTTGGACATAACCGCACTGATCGGCTCTGTCAACTCTGTATATTTCTTGTTGGCGCGTCTCATGCGCCTACTGTCAACTTGCAGTTGTTCATTTTCTCAGTAGGAGCATTGGTTGCTTGATCGGTGGGAATCCCGTCTCTTGTCCCGTTTGGCCCGGTGCCGTGGTTCAGGGCTCTGAGGTGACACATAATTTATTGGCTTAGCAATTTCAGGAGCTGTCTTGTTGGTCGTGTTTCCAGTTTTAACCCGCAAAGTGTCATCTTCCACTTTGCAATATTCTTCAACTTTCTTCATCAACGACTAGACCATCTTGGGGGGTCTTCTGGTCAAAGAGCTGCGGAGAGCACTGTCAAGATGCAAACCCATTTCAAAGGCGGTGATGGCCATGGAGTCGTTACAAGCGTCATCAACAAGGTTAAAGTACTCCCAATAGCGCGCCGAATACGCTTTTAATGTTTCTCTTGGCTGGATCTGCATTGCCCAGAGAGAGTCGGCTTGTTTTGGCTGGACCTCATTGGTGATGAATCTGGCCCTGAAGGATTTCTGTAATTGATGGAAGCTTTTAATCGAAGCCGGCTCCAGTTTATAATACCACCTGACAGCCAATGGTCCCAAACTGCTGGGAAATATTCGGTACATAAGGGCCTCGTCGTCTGCATGCAATGTCATGGCTTGCTTGTAGTGACGGATGTGATCGGTGGGGTCTGATTTTCCATCATAGAGAGTGAATGATGGATCCTTGAACTTTTTGGGCAGAACCGCCCTAGCGATCCGCCATACAAAGGGATCATGCCGGTCTTCTTCATCTGAGCTATTTTGTCTGCGCTTATGCCTTATACGTGGACTCTCTTTAGAGGAATTGGAAGTTTCAGATCGTCCCTTCTTCTTGGGCTCCGGGGATAATGAGTCGGAGTCGCTATCAGTGTCTTGTTGTTGGGCTCGAGATCGTCGACCTCCTGCCCTCACAAGTCGTTCCGGATCTTGGCGTACAGCTTGTTTGGACTTCGCCACCTCCATGGCCAAATCCTGATGGAGACGTTCATTTTTAGCGATCATGTTCTCCAACCTTTGTTCGTTTTGCTTTCCTTGTTCCATGATCGCTTGCATTGCCACATGTTCTGAAGACGAGGGTGAGGCGAAGTTCAAAGTGCGTCTTACGGGGATAGTCTCCGGTCCAAGCATGTTTGTTGGAGTGAGGTCGTCTCTCTGCATGGTTTCATCAGTGACTATCGGAGGGTCCTCCGTTACGTCCGCCATGGATGTGTTTGAGTATTCCCACAGACAGCGCCAATTGTGGAGAAGTGGTTTGGAAATACTCCTCTGATCCTGGGGGATGCTCATGATCCTCTGCTAGTCACCTAAAAAGGAATAAACACTCCGGTCGGGGGTGCCGAAATTAGCACTCCGACGGGCAAGTAAGTCTCTACACTCAAGATTACTTGTATTCTAAGTTAAGTATCATAGTTCTCACATACCTTTCTCTTATAGGTGGTCCCATATTTATAGTATTCTCTTTGGGCCTTTGGGCTGGGCCCATCCTTGATCCGTTACATGTACCCCTACTCGGCCTCCGTTCTACTGGCTGGGGTACTGGTTATTTTATTCGGATCTTCGATTGACTAGGGTATATGTCGAATAGAGGTTACGTTCTGGACCGGACATGCTCATTCGTCCTTATGGATTTGATGAAATTCGGCTCCCACAATTACAAGTACCTCCCTATCAGAATTTTTTATTTAGCAGAATTAATTGAAAAAATGAAATTTCTAACTATTCACCTATACAATTGTTGGCTTTTTTGGCTTTCGAGGGTTAATAGTGTAATTTAAGCATGCCAGCAAGGATAAATTAGTCCTTACAGAATGTTAATTGCCAACCAATTATCAAACGATTGTGTTGAAGTTCTTTTAGCCTCAATAAAGAGGACTTTCACTGGTAGCTTGTTTTAGGAGAAATTTATAAGAAATAACAAGTACAATTCAAAAACTGAATTTCATTAGGTAAATAGGAACTTACAATGAAATGACTCAGCCTTGAAAAGGTTACAACAATGACTACTTGAAACTACTCCTAGGAAATGAGGTGCAGTATAGGAATTGAAGTGCGGAAAGGTAAAGAACTGGAAATGTAAAACTGGAAAGAAATATGAAGTAAATAAACTGGTTTCTGGATCTGATTCTAGGTCCAGCATTCTAGGGCCTTCTCCTCTATTTATACTTCCCAAAGGTAACCGTCGAAATGGGCTTCCAACCGTTGAAATGCACTTCCACTATCTCTAGTCATGGCTTCGCACAATCAGCTTCCACTACGCCATTCCTTCAGTTAGGCTTCCCTCTGGTATTTAAATTTGAACTTTTGAGTAACCATTGGGCCATGTTACACCGCGCCTTCTAACAACTTCCATGTAACGCAGACCCACTATTATCAATATGAAGTGCCATGTGTCTATTGTTGATTGGAAACTTGCATTAATTCCCTAAATCACCCTTCATGAGCCATGTGTGAAGCTACGATTGACCTATACAAAATATATAGCCAACATTTACCCCCTGCACCAATATAACCCAATACTTGGTGATATTAATGGATCAGTGTGCTTTATTAGCGTCCTAGGACGTGCATGAACTTGGCTGAAGTGTAACCACCTTCTCAGAAATGAAGCACTGAACTTCATTAAATCCTTCCTTACGTTTTGAACATTCCCTCCATTATCTGTGAATACGAAGAGAATGATACATCTCCAATGGCCAACCAAGCTGTCTCTTATATTGACCGAGCATATGAAGAGGTATTTGACAATGGTGACCAACCTCTGAAGAATCGTCATGCATTTGTTGGCCATATTTATCCACCCCCATTTATATAAGTCATGGAAGCTTTTGCACCATATGGACCTCTGGACCAAGCATTTGCATAAATGGATCTTGGAAGCTCTTTATCTGCTCCAAAACTCTCTGTTTGGGATGAAGTTGTTTCATTATCCTCTGGAAATGCTGGCTGGGATACTTGGCCCATACCCACTCAACCTCAAACAAGGGAACGAATCCACCATCGATTACCAACCTCTGAAGAACCGTCATGCATTTGTTGGCCACATTTATCCACCCCCATTTATATAAGTCATGGAAGCTTTTGCACCATATGAACCTCTGGACCAAGCATTTGCATAAATGGATCTTGGAAGCTCTTTATCTGCTCCAAAACTCTCTGTTTGGGATGAAGTTGTTTCATTATCCTCTGGAAATGCTGGCTGGGATACTTGGCCCATACCCACTCAACCTCAAACAAGGGAACGAATCCACCATCGATTTCCCGAATTTGATGATCCCATTGCAATTCATCCCTTCATGCGCTGTTCTGTAATATATCCATACGTCCCCCTCGACCGTCTTCGCAGCCTTGAAGACAACTTGTTTTCGACATGGTATACTTCCACCTTGCCGTCCAAAATAGTGCAAAGGACTCCACACCCTGTTGAGGCCTTGGGAATCAGTCCTGCACTCCTAGCCCAAAAAGCAAAAATCTGTTCCTTTGATTGGCTAGAATGTGTGAACAAGCCTGAGTTCCCACCTTCATTTAGAGAGGACTCAACTGCTCTTTCTTGGCCCTGCCCTCCAATCCTAACTGGGTTGAATAACTAAAACTCACCCTATTCGAGAGCCAGCATTTTGCTCCCTACCAAGCACCAATTCTTCATACTGCTTATCAACAGTATAGAGCCCAGACTCTGCTTGTTGCTTTCTCTCATTTATCCTTTGAGGTCCTTCGAGATGACATTCCTCACAAGAACTTGTTGTGGTCCTAAGATATTATCTCTCGAAGCCACATCCTTAACCCTATAGCTCAGGAAAAACTTCATACTTTCTTGGATTAACTTCCTCTTCTACTCAACTAGCACACAAATGCATCCATTACTAGTGAGTTATTGGAGAACACCTCTACTACTCGTATTCAAATTCAGTATGAAGCAGAGAACCTTATTAAAGAATATGAAGACTTTAAGAACCAAGATTAAGAGTATGGAGAAGATGCCATTATGGACAATGCACATGGGGAAGGAGGAATGGATAAAACAAAAGAAGGTTCTTAACCAAACAGAATTTGAAATGAAGGCCCAACAACTCTTTTTCCAACTAAGGGCTCATCAGTTAGGTAAACCAAACTTAGATAGGATAAAAGATAGGTTAGGAAAATAGTATGTATACAAAGTTTCATGATCTTGTGACTTTGTCCATTCTTTATTTTTATGAAATTGAGAACAAAACCAATTAGGTTTTCCCAATGTAAATATTGCATATCAATAAAACTGGGTTCTTCCAATCTCATCTGTCATGATCTAGTTTTATATTCCAATTGAATGATCAAATACGTGGCGAATATGAATTTATTCCTTACTCTATCTATGTAATCTGTGAATAACAGCTTCGAAGCAACTAACTTGCTTTGATGCCTGGTTTCAAATGCTTCGAATCATAAAATTCCTCATAGGAGTGATAGTATTTTCTTAGGTTTTGACATTCTAATCGTTTGGTTAATATAATCTGTGTAAATAACAGCTTTGAACTAACCAATCTTGTTTCAAGGCCTGGCTCAGGTGTTTCGAAGCATGAAATTTCTTTTAAGAACGGCCATATTTGCCTTCAAAGGGTCTTATATAAGCAAAAATGTAAGATAAGTCATTTGGCCTTTGGACTTTCTATATTGCTTAACCAAGAATTGGTTCCATAGTGCTTATGTATGCTGAAAGAATAGGCAAGAACCATATTCTAATCATAGGTCACTACAAAGATCCCTTCAAAGGAGACTTCCTTTGTTCGAAAGTCTAAAAGCATACCTCCAGGATTCCTAAAGTGAACAAATTTCAACTATGGTTGAATTTAAGGTATAAGACTGGCTTCAAAGCCAACTTCCTATTTTCAAAGCTAAGCTATGTATTTGAAAACTGGCTTCGAAGCCAACTAACAATTTTTGAAGCCAAGTTGGGTGTTTGAAATGTGTTTCCCTCCTTCATAATATATCTACATACTGGTTCAGAGATAGTTTTCTTCCTTGTGTCCTCAAGGATCACACATGGGTTGGAACCTGAGTCCATTTAACCCGTTATATTAAATGGTTAACTTCGGATAGAAAGGTTTAAAACCACCTCTTCTCGCGCTTTATCTACACGCTTGTCTAGAGTCTTCCTTTCACTCATGTTGCTCCTATCTACAGCTCCTTGCCCGTCCGTTCACTTTCTTCTTTCAATCCCTCACTAATGACTTCTTTCAAAATACCAGTCGTCAAGTGTGTGAGCCCATCTGTAGCTTTGAGGAGAATCATCAACGAAGAATGTGGCAAACACAAGGCCGGTGAACGATGTGCTATCGATGGGTGGATCTTTATTCCCCATCACCTTGCTCAAGGGGAGTTTGTTCTTGGACCCATTTTCAGAGAAGCTCCCACCCAACTCCCTGCTCTTTATCCGCACTTAGAGGATCAATGCCTCATTTACGAGGGTGCCCTTAATTGGGGAAGCTGGAAGATGAACCGTCCCCATCTCTACTGGCCCACATTGAGGCCAGAATAGGAGGATGGTATGACCGAGTTGTTCCTACCAGGGCGCTAGACCTCAAAGAACTCTGTCTCCTCGACGCCCTTCGATTAGCCAGGTTTTCCATTCTTGAAAACCCTTTTCTCATACTTGCTGCACTTTGTTTTTGGAACCCAGCTTTCAATTTTTTCTAATTCAGTGTGGCATGATGGCCCCCACTGTCCTTGACATGTGTCATCTTCTAGGGTTATCACCCGCTAGTACTCCATTCGATCCTAATTATCCTGATCTTAACGTTCCCTTCTGTATTTTC
Organism: Camellia sinensis; assembly: GCF_004153795.1. Lineage (NCBI taxonomy): Eukaryota > Viridiplantae > Streptophyta > Magnoliopsida > Ericales > Theaceae > Camellia > Camellia sinensis. Next base: position 227,596 of record NW_021028343.1, on the reverse strand, counting down.
CCTCTGACTTCTTCCTTTAGTGATTTATTAAAATCTAAGAATAAAATGGAAGGTCCTGTGATCGATCGGGAGAAACTTGATTTATTAAAATCTAAGAAGATAACCTTAGCTCCTTATGTACTAGGTCATGTATATAGAGCTTGCTCTCAGTTTTGTGAGAAACCTTATAGCGATCCCGGTTTCCCCTCCATTGATTATTGTATTCTGGACTTGGGTTCCGTGATTGAGTATCATTGTATATGTTCCATTTCCGTCCTTTAATTCTCTGTATATGATTTTTAGGATGTATTGGGTAGGTGTGTAATAGGTTGGGTGCGTTTTGAAACAAATGGTTGCTACCCAGATTTTGGTGTCTTCGCTCAAGCAAGGCTTTTGTCCCTCGAGCGAGCTCTATGTTTTAGTTCCTTCGCTCAAGCCATGGTTCCTTCGCTCAAGCGAGAGTTGAGTGTTGTGTCTGGTGGCTCAAGCGAGAAGTCTTGCGCTCGAGCTTGCGTCTGCGTCGGGTTCTGGACCTGAAGGTTGCATTTCTTGGCTCGAGCAGGCTTTCCTTCGCTCGAGCGAGCGAGCGAGCACTATGTTTTGGGTTCCTTTGCTCGAGTGAGCTTTTCTTCGCTCGAGCGTGCTTCTGGGTTGCAGACCATAAGCTTCAAATTGTTGGCTCGAGCGAGGCTTTCTGCGCTCGAGCGAGGGTTCCATGTGTCTGGTCGCTCGAGCGACCACTCCTTCGCTCGAGCGAGCCTCGAATATATTAGTTGGAAGCAACGGGTTACACTTCACTGTTTTATATCCTTCTCTATTCAAACCCTAGATCCGGCTTCTCCCTCTCTCTCTATACACCTTCTCTCTAAGGATCCATCCAGTGCTAGTGGTCTCCTACCCTAGTCCCTTTGTATAAAGTGTAGAGCTTGGTGTGGCTACGTTTTGATCCAAAAATCTTTTGATTTGGAGCATCTCAAGTTTTCTTCATCTTCTTCTTTGGGTCTCTCCTCTTGAGGTAGGGATAACCTACTCCTCTCTATGAGTTTTGATATAAATGTTGAGTATTTTGGATAGATGGTGTTGTTTAGAAATTTTGGGATGGTTAGGGTTTGATTCGTAATTTATAATAGAGGGGAATTTCCATGTTTGAGTTTAATTTGTATAAGAGACTTGAAATTGGGGTTGTTTATGTTACATGAGTGAAATTTGGCCTTGGGGGCAACATTTGAGAAAAAGGGATTTAAAGCCCCAATTGAAATTAAGCAATTAATTTGTATAATTAATTTGGGAAGTATGGAAATATGAAATTGGGTTGAGAATCATGAAATTGGATGGAATTGTGGTAAAATGGTGTGGTTGGATTAATTTCTCACCCACTTATGAAATTGTTGATTTTTTATCTGTTTGATAAATTTATTATCTATTTAGAGATAACTGCTTTAGGCTATCGGTGGAGGATAGTCTTGATTGTTGTAGACACTGTATGTTGATTAGGGAAAACTGAAACTAATCACATTGAATATGTCATTGAATATGACGGTTGGAATAATACATCGAATATGTGTATTGATTGATCATTGTATATGATAAATGTTTAAATACATTGTATATGTATGTTGTGTGAGAGGAGATAGGGGATGTACTCCATGGTTTGAGAGGAGATAGGGGATGCACTCTCAAACCTGTTTGGGAGGAGATAGGGGATGGACTCCATTGATAACTAAGTTGGCCGGAGTGTCCAGGGTGAAAGTCCCGAAATTCTAATTACGTTTGCATAACGTAGATAATTGAAGTATTGGAAGTGTTTTAACATGAGTTGTAGTCTCATTTGAATTGTGGATAATGGAAGTATTTAATATGAGTTGTAAGCTCATTTAATTGTTGGCTAGATAATGAGCAATGTTTATATAAATTGAAAATTTGATAAGTAAAGGAAAGTGGGAATGAAAGATGGACAATTTGTCATGGAACTGGATTGTGTTATAAGTTGGTTTACAAGTGTTGGCCATTTATCAAATTCTAATGTTTTAGTTATTTCTCATACTTGGTTTAGTATATCTCTACTGGGCATTGGCTCACCCTATATGGGACATCATTTTCAGGTTCTGGTGACATGTCACCTCCAAAGACATAGCTTGGAAGGTTTGGGAGTTGAAGACTCTTTTGGTTGTTTTGTTATTTTTGAGTATTACATGTAAATTCGAGCCAAGGGCTTAATGTGTATTTGAATTAGTACTCTCTTTTTGTATCCAAGTGTTGGCTTGGAAAGTTGTAAGCCCGTAGGGAATTTACTTTTATTGTCAACATGTAATACTTTTGTAATGAATACTCTGACATATGGAAATAAGCTTTATTCTCTTATGTCTACGTATGTGTAGACACCCCATTTTTGACCGAACTTAAGACTCAGACGTCACCGATTGAGCGCTTGGTGATGTTGCATATCGTGCTCGTTCAGAGGTTTCGGAGTCTTGGCCGCGAGCTTTGCCTCCGGACTTCTGAACTCTTTCATGCTTTGCCTCGGTTTGCGAACCAGGCTTTGTTTTCTCTGTTTTCTCTTCGCGAAGGGAGGGAGGGGTCTCGTAGACCATCTCTCAGTGGTCGTAGGCCATTTTGCCAGTTTGGAGTCCGGTTTCCGGTTTTTTCGGAATCGTTGGCCGTGTGCCTCGGTTCGGGACCGCTTAACCACCTCTGTTTGCCCCAATTTTCGGCATACATCTTATTTGCTCCCTTTTGAGGGACACTGTGGTCCGAGAGACCGGCTTCGTGGTCGAACACCACTCCCGGTGCCTAACAGCCAGTTTTCGGGGCCTCGGGCTGCGCGTTTCGGCCCCTGAACCTTCATTTTGCATCGGTTTTTTCTCATTTTTGGTGGAGACCTTATTTTCACTGTTAGAAAGCTTGTAGGAGGGTGGGAGGCCAGAAATTTTTCTGAAAAGCCAACTTGTTTTTGGTCAAAAGTGGTTCAGCATGAATCCGGGAAGGAGAAAAATCTGCGCGGCTTCACCGAAACGGGCGTAACTCTTTGCACAAGAGGAATTAAGATATGAGGCCACCACCATTGGAAAGCTTACTTCCGGGGCTTCATTTTTCACTCAAGAATCTCCCAAGTCCAAGTCCGGGGGGGAGAGATGTGGTTGGTTGAAGTCTGCTTGGACCGAATCTGCGCGGCTTCACGGAAAAGGGCATAACTTTTTCTACAGGAGGAATTTTAATGCAAGGTTTGCTCCATTGGAAAGCTAACTTCTAGGGCTTCATCCTAGGGGGTGGCCGGCCACTTTTCCACTTTGACCTAGCCGGCCGGCCACTTACCTGGTGGATGACTTTTTTTCCCCTTTTAAACTGGCCGGCCATTTTTGCCCCTGTGAGTGCATTCCAGCCATGTATTTGTTTTTACATTTCACCCATGTCCGAGGGTTTGGCACTTTTGGAGGGAAACTTGGCTCATTTTTCCCTCCATTTCCCCCCCCCCTTTTTCCCCCTCCTTGGCTTATATATCAGCAGCTCCAGCTGCTGGTTTAGGGTTACAAAATTTCCCTCTAAGGCCCTTGCATTATATCTCCCTCCATCTCTCTCTTTCAAGCTCAAGCATCCAAGTTCCTTGCACCATTCCTTCATCACTACCTAGCATCACCACCACTACTCCATTTCCAGCAGCTTGGGGAGCTTTCCAGCAGCTAGGAGGCATCACTTCTCAAGCCAAGAAGCAACCAAGGGTTGGTCTTCAAGGGTAAATGTCAATTCCCTCTTTTTGAGCTTAATTTTGCAACATTTTTCTAGCTATTTTTCTTGCTGTTTTGAGCTCCGAAAAAAAATGAAAGTACCCTTTATTTGAGCTCTATTTCATGATTCATTAAGGGAATTTTGTCATTTGAGGTCCCCATCTTGCACTTCCTTCTTTATCTCTCCTTTAGGCCCTAATCTTGCATGTTATTTTTGGCCTATGTGTAATCTGTTTTGGGGCATGTCATAAACTGCAAGTGAGATTTTTTTGAGCCCTTCTTAAACATTGAAGAAGGACTCATCACTGTTTGGGACCTCCATGTGCCACTTGTCATTATCCCCCTCTTTGGTCCCCATTTTTGCATGATTTGTTAGCCTATTGTGCTTCTATTTTTGGGCAATTTTCAGAACTGAAAAAAGTCTTATTTTGGCCTCCTCTTCATGTTTCATTGAGGGTTGTTCATTGTTTGAGGCATCCTTTCTATACTTTGTGTTATATCTCTCTTTTTGGCCATATTTTGCATAGTATTTTTGGCTTGTATATATGCTGTTTTGGGTCTGGCCATCAACTGTAAAATACCATGTTTTGGGCTCCTCTTCAATTTTGTTGAAGGGCCCCTTTGTGTTTGAGGCCAGCAACCTTCACTTGCTTCTTTGTCTATCTTTTGGTCCATTTCTTGCATAAGAGCTTAGCCATACCTATGTCTGTTTTTGGGCTCTTTTCAGAACTGTAAAATATCATATTTTGGGTCCCTCTTCAACATTGTTGAAGGACCCTCGGCTGTTTGAGGCCTGCAGGTGTGACTTGCTTCATTAGCTTGCATTCGGGGCCATTTTTGTATGATAATTTAGTCCCACTTGTGCTTACTGTTTGGCCATGCTTTGAACTGTAAAAATGCTTATTTTGGGGCTGCCTTACTTCTGTCTTTTCATTCCATGTACCAATTATGCATGCTTTGCATAGCTGTAAGCCATTTCATGTACCTAGTTTTGCATTTCGGGAGAAATTCCATGCATCGGGTGTCATTTTGCCTTGTTTCAGGGCTGTTTTTCCCCTCATTTTGCTACTGATTTTTGCATGTTTGCATATCATATTCCATGACT
>NW_021028343.1:173728-204988 GCF_004153795.1 Camellia sinensis | reverse complement strand
ATACATTGTATATGTATGTTGTGTCGGAGTGCATGACGTGTTTCATGTTAGTATGCTTCAGAAATACGAGCCGGATCCATCTCATGTATTGGATTGGACTGACTTAGAGGTTGACGAGGATATCTCGTATAAGGAGAGACCGGTGAGGGTCTTGGATAGGCGGGATCAAGTCTTGCGAGGCAAGACGATACCTTTGGTAAAGGTTTTGTGGAAACATTATGGGGTTGAGGAAGCCACTTGGGAACGTGAGTTGGATGTCCATGAGAAATATCCGAACTTGTTCGTTAATGTTTAATCATGTATTGGAAAACTTGTTTTGTTGATAACTCTAAGAACATTGTAGATGTTTGGTTTATGGAAATATTATAATGGTTGAGTATGCCTTGAAAATGGAAGTTTAAATTAACATTGTATATGTTGAATGTATTGTAGAAATGCAAATATATCATTAACATTGAGTATGTTATGGAATGATGGTCTATGGTATTGGAAATTGTTGAATTTCAAAGAAACGCATGTTGACGATGCATGTTGTAGCTTATATTGTAAATTGCCTCTTGAATAGAGATGGGATGACCGGTAATAGGACAGGATGTTGAATATTGAATTGAAATATTGTTGAGAATTGAAAAATCACAATTTTGAAACTTATATCTAATTTCAGGGATGAAATTCTTTGGGGGGGGGGATGTTATAGCGATCCCGGTTTCCCCACCAATGATTATTGTATTCTAGACATGGGTTCCGTGATTGAGTATCATTGCATATGTTCCATTTCCGTCCTTTAATTCTCTGTATATGAGTTTTAGGATGTATTGGGCAAGTGTGTAACAGGTTGGGTGTGTTTTGAAACAAATGGTTGCTGCCCAGATTTTGGTGTCTTCGCTCGAGCGAGGCTTTTGTCGCTCGAGCGAGCTCTATGTTTTAGTTCCTTCGCTCGAGCCAGGGTTTCTTCGCTCGAGCGAGAGTTGAGTGTTGTGTCTGGTGGCTCGAGCGAGAAGTCTTGCGCTCGAGCTTGCGTCTGCGTCTGGTTCTGGACCTGAAGGTTGCATTTCTTGGCTCGAGCAAGCTTTCCTTCGCTCGAGCGAGCGAGCACTATGTTTTGGGTTCCTTCGCTCGAGCGAGCTTTTCTTCGCTCGAGCGTCCTTCTGGGTTGCAGACCTGAAGCTTCGAATTGTTGGATCGAGTAAGGCTTTCTGCGCTCGAGCGAGGTTTCCTTGTGTCTGGTCGCTCGAGCGACCACTCCTTCGCTCGAGCGAGCCTCGAATATATCACTTGGCAGCAGCGGGTTACACTTCACTTTTTTATCTCCTTCTCTATTCAAACCCTAGATCCGGCTTCTCCCTCTCTCTCTATACACCTTCTCTCTAAGGATCCGTCTAGTTCTAGTGGTCTCCTACCCTAGTTCCTTTGTGTAAAGTGTAGAGCTTGGTGTGGGCTACGTTTTGATCCGAAAATCTTTGGATTTGGAGCATCTCAAGTTTTCTTCATCCTCTTTTTTGGGCCTCTCCTCTTGAGGTAGGGATAACCTACTCCTCTCTATGAGTTTTGACATAAATGTTGAGTATTTTGGATAGATGGTGTTGTTTAAAAATTTTGGGATGGTTAGGGTTTGATTCGTTATTTATAATAGAGGGGTATTTCCATGTTTGAGTTTAATTTGTATAAGAGACTTGAAATTGGGGTTGTTTATGTTACATGAGTGAAATTTGGCCTTGGGGGCAACATTTGAAAAAAAGGAATTAAAGCCCCAATTGAAATTAAGCAATTAATTTGTATAATTAATTTGGGAAATATAGAAATATGAAATTGGGTTGAGAATCATGAAATTGGATGGAATTGTGGTAAAATGGTGTGGTTGGATTAATTTATCACCCACTTATGAAATTGTTGATATTTTATCTGTTTGATAAATTTATTATCTATTTAGAGATAACTGCTTTGGGCTATCGGTGGAGGATAGTCTTGATTGTTGTAGACACTGTATGTTGATTAGGGAAAACTGAAACTAATCACATTGAATATGTCATTGAATATGACGGTTGGAATAATACATCGAATATGTGTATTGATTGATCATTGTATATGATAAATGTTTAAATACATTGTATATGTATGTTGTGTGGAGGAGATAGGGGATGTACTCCATGATTTGACAGGAGATAGGGGATGCACTCTCAAACCTGTTTGGGAGGAGATAGGGGATGGACTCCATTAATAACTAAGTTGGCCGGAGTGTCCAGGGTGAAAGTCCCGAAATTCTAATTACGTTTGCATAACGTAGATAATTGAAGTATTGGAAGTGTTTTAACATGAGTTGTAGTCTCATTTGAATTGTGGATAATGGAAGTGTTTAATATGAGTTGTAAGCTCATTTAATTGTTGGCTAGATAACGAGCCATGTTTATATAAATTGAAAATTTGATAAGTAAAGGAAAGTGGGAATGAAACATGGACTATTTGTTATGGAACTGGATTGTGTTATAAGTTGGTTTACACGTGTTGGCCATTTATCAAATGTTAATGTTTTAGTTATTTCTCATACTTGGTTTAGTATATCTCTACTGGGCATTGACTCACCCTATATGGGACATCATTTTCAGGTTCAGGTGACATGCCACCTCCAAGGACATAGCTTGGAAGGTTTGGGAGTTGAAGACTCTTTTGGTTGTTTTGTTATTTTTGAGTATTACATGTAAATTCGAGCCAAGGGCTTAATGTGTATTTGAGTTAGTACTCTCTTTTTGTAACCAAGCGTTGGCTTGGAAAGTTGTAAGCTCGTAGGGCATTTACTTTTGTTGTCAACATGTAATACTTTTGTAATGAATACTCTGCCTTATGGAAATATGCTTTATTCTCTTATGTCTATGTATGTCAAGAATGTGGGTTTACATGTACAATTTTGAGGGCGTTACGAACCTCTAGATGCCAACCAAAGGGGACCACTCTGGGTGTTGCAACTCTGCCTTTTTGCTTACTTCACTGACTTGCATTCCAAGTACTTGAAATTCTTGGTGCAAGACTCTACCACCTAGGGAATAAAGTATGCCAGAGTTTCACTCTACCCTTCTAGCTTTGCTTATTACCTTACTTTCTTCCATCAACTCCCAGCTTTCCCCCTTTCTACTTTTTTCGGCCCCTTTGCGGCTAACATAGGGCCAACATGGTTGAGGACTGCTTCAACCCCATTCATACAGATATGTGGCCCTTAATTTTGATTCCAAGGGAGTTCTACATTTGTACCTTGAACTTTTGAACTTCTAAGTGTATTACTGAACCCTACTGCTGTCATGACCCGTACCGCACCCCCATGGATTAAGGTCATAACCGGCCAGTAATCAAGGGATTACCTACGGCCTCAAACCAAGTAAAACATATTTCATCAGAGTTGAGGGGCTAAAGCAGAAGCAAACTTGCAAGTTGTCCATAAAGCTGTGCTTACGTGGCACATTAAAACATCCCAAAATACATTCATTAATAACCCACACCAAAAAGGAAATGGCTTAAGATTCCATACACACAGGATCATTCAAGTCTTAGTCAGCTAGACCCAAAGCTTATATATACAAAGGTGGTAAAATGTTTTCGCCATTCGAAACAAAATGATCACAAAAGGACAAAAAGGCGAAAACAAGTCTCGTGCGTAAGACGTTCAGGCTGACTCTCCAAAACTTGAACTGTTCTCACATACTTTACTCAGGCTGGGTTTGGACATCTCTTGGCTCACCTACAGACACATGAATGAGAGTGAGCGAAAGCCCAGTTGATAATATCAAATAAAGAAGATGCATGAACGGAATTTAAAACAAATACATCAGACGGCCTTAGGCCCAATTCATGTTTCTATCTAGTGCATCAGACGACTATAGATCCAGACGTATCAAACGACCTCAGGCCCAATTCATTCATATCCGACGACCTTTGCCCCATTCATTTATGTCCGACGGCCTTTGGCCCAATCATTCATGTCCAACGGCTTTTGGCCCAATCATTTGTGTCCAACAACCTTTGGCCCAATCATTTGTGTCAAACGGCCTTTGGCCCAATCATTCATGTCTGACGGCCTTTGGCCCAATCATTCATGTCCGATGGCCTTTGGCCCAATCATTCGTGTCAAACGGCCTTTGGCCCAATCATGCAGCATAATGAATATTTGTCCATAATTCAAATTAACAGATTTATGAAACTCAAATAGAAGTAAGCAATTGGACAATAGCATACTTCAAAACATCTTTACTAAAATATTACTCACAGTGCTCTGTCGGTGGATTTGCCCTCGTGCTTGACCCTACACAATACATAACACATATTGGGTCACAAGCTATTCAATCCGTTTTTAACTTATATATTCCTCTTAGACCTCTTTCTTATCTTCTTGATTCATTTACAATGCTCAATGTATGCCTAAGAGTGCTTAGAAATAAAAGGCAACGGAAAATGAAGCGCAAAATAACTTTTCAAAATTTCTGAAACAGGGCTACCCGCTCGAGCACTGTTTACACCGCTCGAGCGACTCCTCTGTCTGCAAAAGTACTAGTTACCTCATTTTTTGTGCTCGAACGTGAACTCGGATGCTCGAGCTGAGAGTCAAAATGCGTGGCTGGGCGCTCGAGCATGACCCTTTGCGCTCGAGCGTACATCAATGTCTGCAAAAGTTCTGGAGCTAACATTTAACGCTCGAGCAGAGCTTTAAGTGTAGAGCCCATCCGAGCGGACAAGTTAAATTTTGGAATTTCCAGAATTCTTCTTGAAGTTCAAACTTAGCATTCAAAGGCCCAAAGCTCGAATTTTAGGTATCAAAAACATGGGAAATCACTACAAAACATGAGAGCATAGGGGATTTGAGCCCAATTGTTCAAAACCATGCTCCAATTCTCAAATCATCTCAACAAAACACATAGCTTTGTGATTAAACTTCAATATACATATAACCAAACTCCATAACTTCATGAATTATACATGCATGCGTAATATAGACTTCAATACCATTTCAAATGGCACAAGTGATGTTTATACTCATGAAGCTCAACAAAACCATGCTTGCATGTTTGATTCAACTCTCAATTTCTCATAATTGACATGCTACATGTTAGATTATGCAAATTCATGGCAATTCTCTTCATGTATGTACATACAAACTTCAATTTCATCATAATCAATTCAATTCATGTTCTTGATTACCATTTAATTTTGAATTCACAAAATTACAAACTCAAACTCATGAATTTACTCACCTAGGAGCTCCAATCTTCACAAATGTAGTTAAATCTTGAGTTAATCTTCAAGGTCACCAAGCTCCTTGTTCAATTATCTATCTTGAGTTCCCTCTTTCTCTAAATTCGACATTCTCACTCTCTCTAGAGTGTAATCTCAGCCAAAGGAGAGAAATGAGCTCAAAACAATGCTAAAAAATGTAAATAGGCCACTTATATATGTTGGCCTAATAAAGTTTCATTAAGGCTAAGTAATTAATCCTAATTTAATCATTCTAAATCTAATTATTTTAATTCGAATCAATTTCTAATTAAATTTTACCATAGGCTCTAAAAATTAAGCTAATCACAATGGCGTAATCAATTTTGATTTCTATGGCTGATAGGGCTTTCAATTTAAATTCTAAAGCAGAAAGTCAAACAGATTTTTCTTCGGTGAACAGATAGAAATTCAAAAACACATATAATCACGTAATTATCACTCAAAATCATATCAAGAATATAATCATAATCATAATTAAGATTATTTAGCATAATACGGGATAGGGTTATCACAACTGCCCTGCCCAATTTGCAGGCAATTTGGGCTTACTCAAGGAATTCATGTCCCTCTTTGAAGCCAAACAAACCCCAATCTTGCAACCAGAGAGCTGAAAGTACCAAGAACCAAGATGGATAAGGTAACTTCCAAGTTGAAACAAGACTTGGTCGAATTCAGTTTCACTTCCTTCATCCCATACGTCACTTCATTGAGGAGGTACCAGAATTGGTGGACAACCAATATGGAGGTGCTCCTGGCTATCTTTTCCCGGGATCTGTTGGTAAGGCTAGATGTGACCTCTCAAGCTAAGTCCAAAGAGACTGAGACCACTATTATTGCCTCTACTGCCCCTATCATCCCAGCTCTTACTCCTGTTGTCTTAGTGTCTGCTCCTGTTTCCTCACCTCCTCCTCCTCCAAGAATCACCAGGGCTATTTCGAAGAAAGGTATGCATTTTTATTTTTCCTTTCTCTTTCTTTTATGATGCCTTGCTTATTTACTTATAGCTTATGCTCTTGGTGCAGGAGCTCCACGGGAAGGCTCTCCTCAGAGAGCTCAAGCTTTGAGAATTCTTAAGGGCAAGTATCAACAACCGAGGAAAAGAAAACTCTTGTTTGATCCTGAAGAAGAGGCACCCAGAACTCCTGCAGAAGAGGATGAAGCAGAAAAGGAAAAAGAAACTCCACTTAAAAGAAGGAAGAAAATGACAATTTCCCCTTCTAACTTTACTAAGGACCTTATCCACGAGGCAATTGCCAAAGCAGTGGAGAAGGAGCACTTGAAAGAAATCATTGTTTTCCAAAGGTCCAAAAAGAGGAGGCACCAGCAAATGCTAAGGGATGAAGCTGTTGTTGTTAATGTTGCTGCATAGCAAAAGGAGACTGCACGGAAGAAGCAAACTGCTGAGCATTATTCCATTCGCAGTTCTCTACATAACACCACTACTACCTCGGAAGCTGGTAATTTTCTTCAATCCGTTTTGATAACTTTCCTTTCTAGGATAATGATTTCCCTTTTAAGGATTTTATTATAGAATTAACATTTTTCTTTCTTTCTTGACATGCAACAGTAGTCACTCCAGCTCCTTCTCCTTCGACACTAGCTTCCTCTATTTTGCATATAGAGGAAAGGCCATTAGCAGCAGCCTCAGAAAGGAGAAAGAAGAGTGACACTATGGTGCCCATAAGTGTAGAGCCCATCTGTAGACACCTCATTTTTTATCGCTCTTAAGACTTGGGCACTACTAATTGTTTACTTAGTGATGAAGATGTGCAGCGCAAAGGTTCGATTTCTTCGGCAAGAGGAGAGTCAAAACCCAACCTTACACCCCCTTTTTGGACCAAATCCATTTTGACCAAAATATTTTGGACCTTAAAACCCTCTCTTTCAAAATATTTTTGAAAAAAGTTCCTACGATGTTCCGAGGCTCGCATTTTGTTAAATGTTGCGCTTTTTGGTAAACTGAGCAAGGACAAAGTGGGAATGTATGAAAGAGAGGTGAACTCTTCAAAAGAATATTCAAAACATCTTGTCTAGGGGTTTGGAGTTGAAGGAAAGAAGAGAGGAGAGAAGAAGCCCAGTTGGGGATGAAGTTGGGCATGAACCGTTGAGAGAGAGTCGAGCAGCCCTCGCTAAATCAGGCCTATCCATTTGTACACTTGGATTTCAGCTATGAGGCCACCACCGTTGGAAAGAAGACTTCTGAGGCTTCATTTTTGCACTCAAGAATCTCCTCAACCCGAGCCAGATGAGGAAGATATGGTTGGTTGAAGTTGGGCATCGATCCGGTTGGACCGAAACTGAGCAGTCTTTACTAAAAGAGGGATATCTCTTAGCACATTTAGAATTTTGATGTGACTCTACATCATTGGAAAGAAGACTTTCGGGGCTCAAGTTTATGCTCAAGAATGACCTGAAAAGGAGTCCAGATGAAGGAGTTATGCTTGGTTGAAGTTGGGGACCAGAGCCAGATTTTGCCATCGGCCTCTGGGGGAATGTGCCGGCCACAAATGGAGCTTGCCGGCCATAGGTCGGCCAAAAGTGGCCCTTATCGGCCAACATCAGTAGCTGGTCGGCCAACAAAGTAGTAGGTCGGCCACCAAGATGGCCGGTTGGCCAGAAATGTGCAGAAAACTCAGAATTTGAAGATATTTTGCTCCAACTGTCTTCCAAATGCTCCAACTGTCTCTATATTTAGATATTTTGACCAAAGCTCTCATTTTTGCTATGTATGGAGGCCATAGCTTATATATTGGGAGGTTGGCAAGTTTGAGAGCCTCTCTCTCTAAAATTCCTCTCTTTCTACAAAATTTTGTAAGCAAAATTTCAGCCTCTCTCTCTAGAATCCTCTCTCTCTTCTTGTTTTGTGCCTTAAGCTTAGAATCCTCTACACTTTTGCAAAGAGACCGTTAACCAAAGTTGATTATCTTTGGGCTGAGGTAGCTTGGGACTTTGTTTGAGCTCCAAAAGGTGGTTTTAGCTTAGAATTGGGGCTGTTTTGCTGCTGTGCTTTAAAGGTAAGCTCTTATCCCTTTTAAGCTCTTTGTGCACTATTGTTTTGCCATCTTTCTACACTATTTTTGGGGTCGTTTTAAACTGAAAAAATTTCTATTTTTCAGTCCTAAAAATGGTGGTTTAGGCCTATTTTGTGTTAGGGGGTTTTCTCTCCCTTTTGTTCCTTAGCTTGTATAGCTTTTTGTGCCATCTTTCAAGGCTTTCAAACCAAAATTTTTGGGCCTTTGTACCATTGAAACTCAGAGGTTTTTCAGAGACAAAAACCATGTTTTTAGGTCTAAAATGGGAGGGGGTGGCCTCCCCTCCTTGTCTCTCCATGCCATGCCTTGTTAGCATTACAATGTAGCATGTTTTTGTGGCTTATGTTAGCTTAGTTCAAGCATGATTTTGGCTACATTTTGTCATGTTATAACTCTGTTTTGGGCTAGTTTGAGCACCTCTTGTTTGCTTCTTACACTTGTAGTGTAATCTTGCTTACTAGCTTAACATGCTTAATGAATTGGCCTATCATTTTAGCTTGCGTTAGCTCTATCTCAGCATGTTTTTGATCATATTTTAACATGCTTTAACTCTGTTTTGGGTGGTCTTGGTCACACATGCTTTGCTTTGTATAGCTATAGTGTAAATAGCCTTAGCTAGCTTTGAGTTTTAGGACCCTTAGCATGCTTTGCTTGTGATGTTTCCATGATATGGCATCATTTAGCGTATGATTTTAGAGCATATATCTTTGCCAAACTCTTGCATGTGTCACTCCTTCATTGCTTCTAAGAGTTAAGCTTTGTGCCTTACTTGCGAGCCAACATGTGCACATGCTTTTCTTGCCTTTTGTGCCTAAGTTTTAGCATGCTTAGGCCACTGATTTGGCATGTTTTAGGTTTGTTCATAGCTGATTTGGTCATTTGAGTTTTGTATTGCATACCTCTAGTGTCGTGTCCTTCACTAATTTCAATGCTTTTGACTCTTAACGTGTTGTGCATGGTTTGTTTGCATGATTTTAAGTCATTTAGCATGTCATTTTAGTGCTGAAATATATGCCATTGCACTCCATTGTTTCACTCTTTCATTTGCTTTGAAAGTGGTCTCAAGCCCTTTGTTGGCTTGAGCATGGAATTGAGGCTCTCATGCCTAATGGTTTTAGCCTTCTCTTGAGGGTGTCCACTAACCAAAAGCATGAGGCTTCTTTCATGCTCAAGGTGCTTGTGGCTTAGGCCATCTTTCCCATTAAAGGACAATCACAATGGACTTAACCGGTTAATGGACTAATTGGTCAGCTAAAATGTGTAAACAAGAATTGAGCAAAGTAAAATATGCCAAGATAATATGCATGTTCCATTGCATGTGTTTGGGATCGGACGTTAATCCAAACACAAGAAATGTGGGACGTTTCATACTTGAAGTGATGAAACGTGTCACATTTCTTGGTCACCAACGCCCTTGATTGTGCATGATAGGGTGGAGGCCTTTCGTGTCTTATATGCGCATTCATTAAGCTTGTACAAGCTTGATTCTTCGGCCACCATGCATTGAACATGCTTGGTTGTTGGCTTGAGAGTTAAGTGCCACACTCCTTTGAGCTTGAGACATGATAAGGAGGGTGGCAGTACATACACTTCCTTGCAAATACATTACCATGCCTCTGTTTGCTCTCTGTTACAGTAAAAGGAGAAATTTCAGGGAAGTAGTGGCCGACCGGCCACATGTCCTAGCCGACCGGCCACCAATACTGGCCGATGATCACCAACCATGGCCGATCGGCCATCAGTGTGTTCTTGAGATCAAACCGAACCAATCTGGAGGTTGGCACAATTTTCAGAGGCCCAGAGATGTGCAAACAGAGGCATCTTGAGGCAAGGTGGTGGATTTTCGGGAGGACACAACCGAGCATGCATGCCTCCCTCACCCGTGAGGCCATCTTTATCGCTTTATTAGCTAGTTGTAGTTAATTACATGTGCTATAATTAATTTAGCTTAGTTCATTTTGTAATATTTTAATTAGCTTAGATTAGCTAGTTATTCAATTCAGTTTGTAATTAATTAGCTAATTTAGTTAATTAGTTGGTCTGTAATAAGTAGCTTAGCTCAGCGTAGCTAGCCTAGCTTATTCATTCGGACCCTCCTTCGAGAGGGCGCAATGTTGTAATAAGTGTGTGTATGTGTGTGCATGTCTTTCAACCCCACGTCATTCTCCCTTTCATTTATCCGCTTACTGTGGTTAGTTTTAGGGCACGTTCTGATTAGCATACCTTATGCTTGCATGTTTGCATCATTCATTTGTCTTGCATGCACCGTGCTCGGCGCATCATTCAAACTGCATTGCATTTCAATACCTATTTGAATACGTGTATCGAACTGTTACATTCATATGCCATCTTAGGTAGTCGAGCCTATTTAGTTACACTACTACATGTGTTGCATTAGGCATCTTAACATAGTTAGGATCATGCATTGATTTCTAACTAGTTCTCTGTTTTGGCTCAGAGTACACTGTAAGTGTTTACGCTTTAGCATCCTTGCATGAGTGTGAGTGTTTCCATGATAGCATGCTTGCCATGAGGCAATTGGCTTAGATGCTTAACTATCTGAATGCCTGTGGGTGGAGGCTTGATTGCCTAAATTGGAACAACTCGATGATTGTGAGTTTTAAGCCCACTTTGCAGAGTGGCAAAATCATGTTTTCAAGCCCACTTGAGGGTGGCAAATCCGCGCTTTAGCCCACTTGCGAGTAGCACTTTTCAAACCATTTTCAAAAGCAAACATGAGTTATTTTGTTCCAATTCTCGTGATTGAGTCTATACTTGTATGCTGTGTGCATCACATTGTAAGTTAGATAATAACCGGAATAAGAACGCATGTGTTTATAAAACAACATATCATGCTTAGTAGAGGTCAATCCTTTGATCGGGCGAGTAAGGGTGCTCATTGCATGACCTTCCCCTCTCGCACACAAGTTCCCGAGCCGAGGCAACTTTGGTGATGACGGACACATGGCCTTTGGCACGAGTCAGGGTTTCCTAAATTTTTCCAAATAAAACATTTAGGTGGCGACTCTGTAATCTGGCAAAGCAGTCCAGTTTGGCATTTTTGATTCAAAATCTGATTTTCCAAAATGATTTGCCGATTGGACTCTTTGGTGATTTATCAGTCTTACATTGCACTTTGTGAGATTAGATTCAGAACCGTGACAGGAGTCCGAACTGTAGTAGCTGGGACCTAATTCGCGCCATCTCCGAAAAGGGGGCACGCGGAGAAGTTCGGGCGGTCTACAGTTTTTGGCGACTCTGCTGGGGATTTAGAGAACTTGACTTGAACTCATGATATGTTGTTTTATCTACACTTATGTGTTTCTTTGCATTTGCATTTGCACTGGTGCGCCTAAGTCATAGTGTTTTCCATCTGCCATTCCTGAACGGTCTGCCGGAGGCTTGCTTGGAAAAGCGTGCCATAAGGCTGACCGGTTATGGGCTCTGCCACGATGGGAACACAAACCTTGGATCTGGACTACTACTGTACCATCCTCCTCTCACTTGTTTTGGCGTTAGAAGCGAGAGGTATATTAGGCGGTCTTGCTGAGGCACCCTTTTTGACCATTCGACCTAGATGCATATCAGAAGCCATAGAGATTGTTCCAAACTATGACAAGTTGCTCACCTGAATACAGGATTGTTTGAAACCGCATGCGTGCGTAGTGAACCCCTAGTTCCTAACGAAACTAGGACAGAGAAACCCTACCCCACTATAGGGGTGTTTTGGCTCTCACTTGCTTGCTATGTGCTGTTAGAGTGTGTCTCTGCAGGAATGGAATGCATGTATTAGTTGCAAGTCTGGGTATCAGTTTGAGGCAGAAAATTTTGGTGCCGAATTCAGTATAGAGTACAGTGATTTAGCTATGCTCATATATGTTCTGGTGAAATCAGGCTGAGATGCTGTCTATTTTCTCTTTTCCAAGGTAGTCCTGGAACCATAGCTTCAGAAGGCTCCAATATCCCCCGGGTACATTGGACTCGTGTTGATAGACTTTGTCAAGTCAGATATTTAGTTCAAGGGCAATCAGTGTTTCCTTCGCCGAGGCAAGGCAAAAAGGTCAGTCAGGCACAGATCACTAGTTCAATAGTTTCCAGTTCAGCAGTCATTATGTACCTCACCTGTGCGCAGTTGGGCTTAGATTCCCGCTTCCATCTCAGAAAGAGAGAATATACCGGAACCGATAGATCAGCACTCCTCAATCAATATGAGTATGGAAGACATGATGCGTCAACTCTAACAGACTATGGAGGCCATGCAGCAGGATGCTGCCCGTCAAGTGAAGGTTACCGCTCGCCAGACTGAGGTTGTGGCCTAACAGGCTGAACTCATCGCCAAGCTTCAACAGCAACAACAACGACCGCAGTAGAAATTCCTGCGCCCCGGGCCCTTGCCCTTACAACTAATGTCGAGGAGAATACGGACATTCCGGTGGATCCAATTCCACCTCAGACATCCAAAGCACAGGCCTACCCAATTGAGGCCCCTTTCGAGTTTGAAGTGGATCCAACTACATTAAAAGTTAGCAAGCTTGAAAAGCTGTTCAAGAGGGCTCAAGACGTTAACTCCATTCCAGACATAGAGGATGATTACACGGATTCGGCAGTGACATTGCCGGACTGGTTCAAGATGCCACATGTAGACCATTTTGATGGTTCTGGAGATCTTATGGTACATTTGCGGTTGTTCTCGGATATTCTACGACCGATGGGCCTCTCCAGATTGCAAAAGCTTTCCCTCCTTGGTCAGACCCTGTCGGGTGTTGCAACTATCAGGTATGCTAAATTAGAGAACTCTGTGAAACAGAATTGGGAAGAGCTAGCTGGGGCCTTTATTGCTAAATACTCCTACAATACAGAGATCGAGGTCACAACTCGTGATCTCGAAGTCACCTGCCAAGAGCCAAAGGAGAGTTTCTCAGAGTTCGTGACGAGATAGAGAGCAAAAGCCTCGATGGTGACTGCAAGGCCTTTCGACAAAGATTAGATCAGGATGATTGTTCGGGATCTGCATGGCAAGTTGCTGCAAAAGATGATCGTTCTACCTCTGTTTACCTTTTCAGACCTTCATGAAATGGGGGTCCAAATCGAGGATGCCCTTAGACAAGGGATTTTTATGGAAGAAGATGAGCCTTTGAAGAAAAATGTTGCTCGCAGTTCCAATGCTACTACTGATGGTAGCACAGCTGCGAAATACTCAAAAGTAGACACTATCACCACTTCCCTCAATGGCCAAAAACAACGACTTCAAATCGGCCCCAAGCTCAAAAGTTCAATCCTCTTCACATGAGTCTCTCTCAAGCTTTGAAAAAACTGCGAGAAGAAGGGTACCTAGAGCTCCTAGAACCTCAACCCCTTTCAAATCCTCTTCCACCAAGATATGACCCAGCTAAATACTGTGCCTATCATCAATAACACAGTCATGATACAAACCGATAAGATTCAGGATCCTATTGACGAAGAGACCATAGCTTCACCAAAAGGACCTCGGGCCACCACTAACCCGTCACCTCTACATCTCAATCTAATCCACATATTGTCGTCCACCTATGACCCCAGTATATACATTATCCTAGCCCATTTACCCAAGCCTGAGGTGTTCATTCCAGAAAGCACGGAGTTGTGCATGATGGATGCACCCGAACCCCAATCATCTCAAACCCGTGAACCCCTACTTCTGAGCTAATGAGAATGATTGAAGATCTTTAGAGAACTGTGGCAGATTTAGCCTTTGGGATATTGGCTCCGTCATTAACCACATCACATGCCAGAAATTTCACGCCAAAAGGCTCCCCAATCTTGGGATGGGCTGCATTGGAAGAAGGCCAATCCCTTGGCAAAGTGGAGGCAAGTGGTAAGAACAAGGTAAGGGCAGACATTGGTCCCCATGAACACCTTCTGTGGGCTGTTCAGGCTTTGAAAGTTGAAGGGCTGAACAAACAGCAAGTGCTTGCAGTTGTTGCAAAGATTGTAGATGACACTTTTGCCATTCAGAATGAGAGCAGTCTGAATCAAAGGGCAAGCCGGGAGAAGGGCTGTTGTACCAGAAGCGCTGATTTCAGCTTCAATCCTACACTTGAAAGAGATCAGTAAACCCAGTTAGCACCTGCCAATCCTTTCGCCAGTACATCCAACCCGACCACCCCACATCCAGCAAAATATCCACCCCGGGGTCAGAGGACTTTCACCTCGCTCTGTATGTCTCTATCAGCTGCCTGGAATGTCCTACTCAGAAAGAGGCATCTGAAGCCCTTAGAACCACACCCACTGCCAAATAATCTCTATCCCTCACATAACCCGGCCAAGTATTGTGCCTTCCATCAACAAACTGGTCATGACATTGACCATTGTTTTTGTCTTCGCCACGAAATACATGATCTGATTGATAACAAGGTCATCATCGCACTAGGTCCTGCAAAGTCTATCGGCACTGGACCAATGAACTTGGGGGATAATGTGATTATGTGATTGAGGGATGAACCACCTACGGATGGCGCTCAGTTTACTCCAAATATGGTGGATGGCATGCACTGTTTTGAGCAAGGTACAAATGCTGTTAATTTTACTTTCTGACTTGGGTATTGGGTCAGTTCTGTTGTGTTGTTTTGAGTCAGTCTTGTTGTATCGAGTCAGTCCTGTTGTGTTAAAGTCGGGTGATTTCGGGGGTGTTACCTCGGACATCACTATCTTGTTTTGTGTTTGTCTTTTACACCCTTTTCTTTTGCGTCTGTTTCTGCTATTGAAGCTAGTTGTGCCAGAAAATTTGAATGAAACGGCAGTGCTTTTCACCTACTTTTCTGTGCCTTAAAATCATTGCATTGACCTAAGTTTTGCAAAACTTTTTGAACATTGTAATGAAAACAAAGAGGAAGGAATTCCTCGGGATTTACAAAAAATTGATCAATTAAGAGGAAGAAAGGCATGCTAAGCCCTTAATGAATGAGATCATGTTTGTTAATGTGAGTACTGAGAAGGATCCTGGCTTGATCCAGATTGGTTCTACATTGTCTTCAGTGCGAGCGACTAGTCGTTTTCTTAAAAGATTTCAAAAAATGTTTCGCGTGGTCCTACGAAGACATGCGTGGAATTGATCTTGAGATTGTGCAGCATAGGATCACTCTTGGCCTCAAGACTCGACCCTTTTTGCTTTCAAACCTTGAACTTTAACTCAGAATATTCAAGCAAACAATCACAATATAAGGCTTGTATGGCCAGATCAGAAGCAACCCTTGGACTAGAGGCAAGAAGGTTAGATCAAGAAGATCAGATGTCGTCAACAGAAGCTTGCAAAGCTGGGTTTGAAGCAGCCCTTCAACTAGGGGCAAAAATGTCAGATGTGCTCAAAGATTCAAATATGGGTCATTTTGCAAACCAATGAAGACTGGCAAGAAAGCCAAATCTGAGAAATGAAGAGAAGAAAGTTTATCGCTGAAGAACAATCAAGTTCCTATCCGCAACACTAGGGGCAACTTCAACCCCCATTAGATGGACTACTACATCATCAGCGAACAACAGGCATTCTACTAGATTCAGATGGCTTCGAGATCTCAAACTGATTAACATGGACAAGTTAAACTTTTATCCTTGAGAGGCTCGCTGGGACGAAAACCCAGAAGGGCGACACAGGCAAAAGTTAGGGCAAAGAAAAAAAAATAAAAAGAAAGAAGAAAAAGAAAAAATGAAGAAAAAGAAAAGATGAAAATGAAGAAAAAGAAAAGAAGAAAAAAAATGAAAAGAAGAACAAATGAAAAGAAAAGAAAAGAAAAATAGCTCGTAAGGTTAAAAACCCAAAAGGGCGGCTTTGGCAAAAGTTAGAGCGTAAAAGGAGAGTGTTAACACCCGAGTAAATCTCAACCCGGAACTACGTCAGGCCTGATTCCCATGTTTGGGATATGTAGGCAAATTCATCTTGAAGTTCGGCCCCAATCCTTTTCGGCCTGCTTGGCTCATCCATGTTGATTGGCTTATCCTTGTTCAACTCTGCTATCCTATCCATGTGCGAATTGGCTCATCTTCGTTCAAATTCGGTTGTCCTACTCTGTTAGAAATATTCAGCTGTAAGACAATTCAAGTTCAGATCTGAGGTTGTGCATCTTGAGAGTAAATTCTGCGTTGATTGAGCAGTGGCCATTTGCAAAAATAGTTTTTGAGAATTTTTAATGAAATTGACTAATTTTCTCAAAAATCATTCCATTTTTTCCAAAACCGGACCATTTCTTGGACCCAAAAAAGGGAAAATTTTCAGTGCTCATAACCTGACTTGCATGATTTCAAATTAGAAAATTGAACAAGCATGTTAATCTAACTCTCATATTGGTCAAAATTGTTTTAACAGAAAGCCAAAAACAAAAAATGGTCAAAATGATGAGCTAGGGGCACAGTTGAGTCAGGTTTTCTGTCTTTTGGCCGTTGTCAGCATGCTCGCCAGAAAGGGCGCCATACTTGCCAGAAAGGGCGTTGTATTCGCCAGAAAAGGCGCAACTGAAGCTAACAAGCAAAGGGCCGAAAGCTCTCATCCTCCGGGCAATGAGGTATTAAGCCGAGTGCGAAGCATGAACTAGAAATAGAGCGGGATGATCTGCCAAAAAGTTAGCCAAAACTTGTCCTATTACTGCCTTTTAGAGGGACATATTCTAAATGAAATTATGATAGAGCTAATATCCATTTGCCAATTCTTCCTCTTAGCATAGGTCTAGATAAACAAGCATGTTAATCTGACTCTCATATTGGTCAAAATTGTTTTAACAGAAAGCCAAAAACAAAAAATGGTCAAAAATGATGAGCTAGGGGCACAGTTGAGTCAGGTTTTCTGTCTTTTGGCCGTTGTCAGCATGCTCGCCAGAAAGGGCACCATACTTGCCAGAAAGGGCGTTGTATTCGCCAGAAAAGGCGCAGCTGAAGCTAACAAGCAAAGGGCCGAAAGCTCTCATCCTCTGGGCAATGAGGTATTAAGCTGAGTGCGAAGCATAAACTAGAAATAGAGTGGGATGATCTGCCAAAAAGTTAGCAAAAACTTGTCCTATTACTGCTTTTTGGAGGGACATATTCCAAATGAAATTATGATAGAGCTAATATCCATTTGCCAATTCTTCCTCTTAGCATAGGTCTAGATAAACAAGCATGTTAATCTGACTCTCATATTGGTCAAAATTGTTTTAACAGAAAGCCAAAAACAAAAAATGGTCAAAATGATGAGCTAGGGGCACAGTTGAGTCAGGTTTTCTGTCTTTTGGCCGTTGTCAGCATGCTCGCCAGAAAGGGCACCATACTTGCCAGAAAGGGCGTTGTATTCGCCAGAAAAGGCGCAACTGAAGCTAACAAGCAAAGGGCCGAAAGCTCTCATCCTCCGGGCAATGAGGTATTAAGCTGAGTGCGAAGCATGAACTAGAAATAGAGCGGGATGATCTGCCAAAAAGTTAGCGAAAACTTGTCCTATTACTGCCTTTTGGAGGGACATATTCTAAATGAAATTATGATAGAGCTAATATCCATTTGCCAATTCTTCCTCTTAGCATAGGTCTAGATAATATGTATTTAACCAAGTCTGTGGTTGTAATTACCAAGACAATAGTAGGCAAAATATAATATCTTAATTTCATTGCTGCAAAATACAATGCTAGGCACAACTTTTCTACAACTAAGTATTTACATTCACAAGAATTTAAAAACCTACTAAGGTAATAAACTGCTTGTTCCTTGCCTTCTTCATTGTCCTGATCTAGAAAAACTCACAATGAATCTTCTGTTGCAGCAATGTATAACTTCAAGGGTTTATCCCTCCTTGGTGGCATCAACAATGGAGGCTTGGCCAAGTAGGCTTTTATTCCTTCAAAAGCAACTTGATGCTCAGCTATCCACACAAACTCTTCTTCATTTTTTTAGCTTTAAAGAAAATACTTTAGTTTTCCCTATAGTATTAGAAATAAATCTTCAAAGGAAATTAACCTGACTAAGGAATTTTTGTAATTTTTTCTTACTTGATGGAGGTTTGGCCTCAATGACGGCTTTGGCTTTATTTTGATCAATCTATACTCCCTTCTTATGCACTACATGCCCCAAGAAGTTTCCAGCTGATACACCAAAAGAACATTTGAGAGGATTAAGTTTCAACTTGAACTTTCTCATTCTTTCGAAAACTGCTGTCAAGTGAACCAGGTGTTCCTTCATAGACTGGACTTTACAACAATATCATTAATGTAACACTCCAGGTATCCTCCAATGAGATCATAAAAGATAGTATTCATTGCCCTCTGATATGTTGCCCCAGCATTCTTTAAACCAAATGGCATTTTAACCCATTGAAAGGTGCCAATATTCCCAGGACACCTAAATGTTGTCTTGTGGACATCCTCATATGCAATGCAAATCTGGTTGTAACCAGAATGCCCATCCATCATAGACAAAATCATGTGTCCTCTGAACTATCCACCAATAGATTAACTATAGGCATAGGGTATTCATCTTTTAAAGTTGCCAAATTCAAATTTCTAAAATCCATGCATACCCTCATCTTGCCATTCTTTTTAACCACATGCAGAATATTAAACAACCATTTAACATACCTAGCTGTTCTAATGAAGCCTACCTTAAGGAGCCTGACAATCTCCTCTTTCACTTTTTAAACCACTTATGGGCTCATCTTTCTTGGTTTCTACTTGTGTGGCTTGAAATTAGGCTTCATAGAGAGCCTATGTTCCACTAATCACATGTCTAGTCCAGGCAGTTCATTATAAGACCACGCAAAACAATCCTTATATTGCTTTAGGACTACCAACAACTAGTTCTTGTCAATGAGACTTAGCTAAGCACTGATGTAAGTGGGCTGCTGTGCAGAACCTTCCCCTAAGTTGACTTCTTCCAAAGGGTCCTATACTTGAGCACTTACTGATGCTTTCCCTTGGACTTCTTTTACCTTCAACGTAACCTCTTCATTTTGTTCTGCTCCCACCTTCTCTGGTTCAACATCTTTACTTTTTTCCTCATAGACAAAATCTGTCCATAAGGCTTCTTCTTCCTGTATTTCCTGGACTTTTGTATCAATATCCAATGCACAGTACTTATCAAGGGCCAAAGGCCTGGCCTTTTGTTGCTCCTAGCCAATCACCATGGCTTTCCTATCTTGTTCCTGCACCTTCTAGACTATTGACTTACGTCCAATGCTGAAAACTTGATTAAGGCCAAGGGTCTGGCTTCTTAGTCCTAATCTTCTTGCCTATAACCAGGCATCATTGTCATATTTGTTGACGAACTCTTCATTAGCACTCTCCTGCACTAAGTGCTTCAGATGTGCTACTTTCTCATCAGCCGTCACTTCGGATGTTCCATCACGTTTCCTCAGCACACTGAGTGGTACAACCCCTTTAGTGTAGCTTAGCCTTAGCAAAATTAGCACAAGCAATAAAAGGCTGCAGATCCACATTGATTTCCTCTGTTACCCCATTGCACAGAGCTAACGACACACACTTGTTGGCTGGATCCAATCCCTGCCAAGCAAAGCATTATACTTGGCATTATTGTCTATAACAAAGAATGCTACCATGCAATCTCTGGTTCCCATACTTAGGTTGATGGGCAAAATGCCCTGAGCCATTTGTTTATCCCCAACAAAATCAGCAATGGTTGTGTTGGTTGGGATCAACCTAGGGTTTCTTTTTCCCAATTTCTTCAACGAGGACCTTGGAAGCAAGTTTACTGCTGCACCATTATCCACTAACACCCTGTTCATTTGTATCCCATCGAAGTAAGCCTTGATGTACAGAGGCTTAAAGCACTGGGTCATAGATATTATGGGGTACTCGAAGGGATATGAGAGGTTAATGCTTACCTCTTCACTTTCTTCATCAGTTTCTTTTGGATTGGCCTCTTCTGACTCATCTTGAACCATGCTGGCTGTGAATCTTCACTAGAAACTAGAATGGGGTCATTTTCCTGGCCTTCTTGATTTCCCTCGTCAACCTGGAATTCCTGTGGCAGCACATATACCACATTTACTGGCACTGGAGGGAATGAGCCAAACTAAACTACTGGTTGTACTTGTTTCCCTTCCAAATTAGCTTGTTCTACTGCCTCAAAAGCATCTTCCATGCTGCATTCTGGTACCTTTGTGCTATCAGGTTCTTTCGAAGCAGCCTATTGGTGATCTATCTCTGTTGGTTTGTCAACCAAAAAGGTTTGTTCAGCCATAAAGGCCTCAAACATTTCATCTTTAGCCAATGTTCTCTCTTAGCCTAGCTCAATCCCTTCATATGTCTCATCATCGCTTTCCATTAAGGCCTTCTCGAGGCCTGCTAAACTGGATCTTTCTTTGGCTCTCAATTTACCATGAACTTTAGCCAATTGCTCCATGTTGGCACTCCGCTTGATCATAGGAACAGGCTTCAAACCTATCACCTCATCTGTCTTGTCTTTTGCTTGTGTCATGGAAGTGTTCTCTCCATTTTCTTTCAGATCCCTCTGATATTGGGTGTATCTTAGTTGGATCTTCTTTCTTTGAGACTTGGAAATCATAAGAACCATATCTAGCTCCCTTGTTTTTAGGTCCTTTCTTTGATTTTTAGGAAATCATAAGAACCATATCTAGCTCCCTTGTTTCTTTAATAACACCCAATTGTTAGGAGCCACCAAAAGAGGTTTGATCATTCTTCGTTGGTCTCTAAAAGCCTTTCTTTGGGTAGGCATTTCTTTCACTTTGTTTTGCATATCAAACCAATCTGGAACTCTTGGACCCATGAGCCCAATGGTCTGGCTGCTAGATCTGCTGTCGCACTATTTAAAGCAGTCTTCAAAGCAATCCTTGGGGACCAATCATCAGTCCTGGTCCCATGCCTTGCACTAAATCCATGCTTCCTTTCACGCTAGTTGTCTACCCTGTAATAATTGGGTGGCCTAGTTTCATACAGACGCCTCTTACCATTTGATTGCATCCTGGTGTCTAGTACACTAGCCAAAGATGAATGTTGTCTACGACCAGTTGGATATGGCCTTCTGTTGTAGGTGCTAGCTGGTTTTTTATCCTTTTGTGCATCTTTATAATACTACTTCCCATAAACTGGGAGCCCCTTTAGCCATTTGTTACTCATCATGCATCTAGGACACATCCTCTACACTACAACTGGATCGAGGGAGTCGTCATCCAGTATCTCTTCACTAGAGGCATCCCTTTGGCATGCTGAGTTTTGTCCACTTGCTGGTGAACTTCAGGTGTCCTTCTTGAAGGCAGCCTGGCTAGCCACATGCATTTGCAGAGTGACTTCCTCCAATTCCCTTAAGAATAGGTTTTGGAAATCTGGCATGCCAACATTGGCTGCAGCCTCCCCAATCTCTAGAAAAGGATTGGTGTCAATTCCTATAGCTTTCTCAGTCTTGGCTGGAAACTTTAGCTTCCCCTTCCGAATCTGTTCTTGGATCTTGTCTTATAAAACAATACAACTTTTAGTTGAATGAAACCAAGAATTGTGCCATTTACAGTGCAATTTTCCTTTTTGTTCTTCACGGGTAGGGATCTTAACTCCCTTTGGTAACTTTAGGAAATTTGCTGCAAGCAAATGATCAAAAATGTCATATGTTTTTGTTAAGTCAAAAGAATACTTCCTATAAAGGTCTTTCTTTTTAAACTGTTGGTCTATTGCACTGTCTTCTTGAATTAATACTTCACAGGTCATAGGTTCTTTTCCTACGATCTCTGCTGCATCATTTTCATAGTTAGGGTCCCTATAGTAGGTCTTATATGACGCATTACTTTGATCTTGTCCCTCCTCAAGTAAAGATTCATATCTGGACACCTTATAGGTTAATTCCACTAAGTCTCGAAACTCAATTGAATCAAACTTCTTTCAAATCCTAAACTCCAACCCATTTTGAGCCAATCTCACAAATTCAGGCTCGGGTAGCATGACCCTACATTTGTTTCATGCTCTTTTAAATCTAGCAATAAATGGAGCAGCCTTCTCATCAGGCATTTAGCTCAATCTTGCCAAGTCTGCCATGGAAACCTCAGGCTCTGTTTGGAAAAGTTAGGCATGAAAAACCTCCTCCATTTGCTGCCAAGTGTAAAGTTTATATACCATACGAAGGCTGCTCTATTTAAAGAATTCGGAAAAAGTCTCAGTTTCATTTTGTCATTATTGGCGAACTCACCACATTGGCCTATAAACCAAGTAATGTGTTCCACCGTTGACTGGTTTCCATTCCCATGAAAAAGGGCAAAACCTAGTATTCTAAACCCCCTTGGATATTCATGTACCCTATTTACCCACTCTGGGTAAGGTTTTTTGTACACTGGTGTCTGGAACCCCCGAGCCATAGGTCTACACATTTCTCTAACTATATCAGCAATTTGGTCCCTTGGAACCATAATTTGTGCTGGTCGAATCACTACTGGAGGAACAAACACAGGGTTTTGCTTGAGGGCCTCTTTGTCCATATATAGCTACATTCAAAACTGGCTATCCTTGTTGTATTGGTTGCAATTGGAGGTAATAGTATAATTTAAGCGTGCCAGCAAGGATCAATTAGTCCTTACAGAATGTTAATTCTCAACCAATTATCAGACGATTGTGTTGAAGTTCTTTTAGCCTCATTGAAGAGGACTTTTATTTGTGGCTTGTTTTAGGAGAAATTTATAAGAAATAACAAGTACAATTCAAAAACTGAATTTCATTAAGTCAATAGAAACTTACAATGAAATGACCCAGCCTTGAAAAGGTTTACAATAACGACTACTTGAAACTACTCCTAGGAAATGAGGTGTAGTACAGGAATTGAAGTGCGGAAATGTAAAGAACTGGAAATGGAAAATTGGAAAGAAATATGAAGTAAATAAACTAGTTTCTAGATCTGAGTCTGGGTCCATATAGACACCCCATTTTTGACCATCCTCAAGACTTGGTTGTGCTTGCAGGTACATCCAGCCACAAGTTCGATTGCTCGTCGAGTGCTCGACTTTCCCGGCGGAACGTCACAGGTTTGAGCTTTCCAAACCCTGTATCCTTTCTGTTCCATTTTTGGACCATATGTTGGTCCTTTCAGCATGATTATCATAGTGCATTGCTGGCCACTGTTTGGCACTGCCAGCCATGCATTTTCCCCTGCCTGCTACTGATGAAGATACTTAATATCTTTGATTACAGCTTCACTGGCGGTTTGCAAGTGTTTAACTTCTGTTTTAAGAACATTAATTTCCATTTTTAAATCTTGTACAGTAGTTGGTTGTTCTACTACTAATTTTGTCTGAATTCTATTAATTACTGTTTGAAGATTATAAGAATAATCTGGAATGGGAGGAGTATCTGTTATAGTCTGCTGATGTTCATAGCACATTTTTAAATATTTTATTTTTATTTCTGGATCTTGGATTTGATCTGCAACAGCAAGCATATCCTTTTGTGTATCTGTTAAAACATTTATATTACTGGGTTCTCCTAAGTTTAAACCATTCATTTCCACTATGGATTTCCAGTAATTAATTTCTGATATTTGTTCCTGATTGGTACTACAGGGACATGGTTCTTCTGAATCATCCTCATCAGAGGAGGATGAGTATAACTGGTTAAGCTCATCATCCGAAGGGATTTCATCTTCAGTTGAGATTTCTTCAGCTTCTAAGGCTTGAATTAACTGGTCTTTAATGGCTGGATCAAGATTTAATTCATTGATCTTGGATTTAGCTTTAGATCTACATCTATTAGCATAATGTCCTGTTTGGCCACATTTGTAGCATTTAACTTCTGATTTGGATTTTCCTTTTGACCTACTGGTGGATTTTTTTGGATAAAACTTCTTGGTAGGTTTAGGATGGCTAGTTTTTGGGTAAGACTTTTTTCTGTAAGGTTTAGAAGATTTTTTATGTGCAATTTTTCTGGTTTTGGCTGGATATTTAATTCCTGGCTCATAAGCAAACTGGTCACAGAATTCTCCTAATTCTTTTCTTCCTGTTAGGTTTTGTTGTTTCATTTGATACTGGAGTTTAAGGTCATTACATAAAGAAAGACCTTCATCGGTAATGATGGACACAAGTTGTCCATAAGTATACTGATCATAAGGAATAGACATCCGGTCATGACGGTCCCGAAGTTTTTTCCGAACCCGTTCAGCAAAGAGAGTGGGAAGGCCATCAATAAACTTGGTTTTCCAATGAGTACTGTTAGCGTCAGGGCGTTGGGTAACTTTAAGGAGGAAAACATCCTTATACCATCGAAAATGGGTTAACGATGGACAACGCAAGTTCTGAAGAAGATCCTCAAGACTTGGTTGTGCTTGCAGGTACATCCAGCCACAAGTTCGATTGCTCGTCGAGTGCTCGACTTTCCCGGCGGAACGTCACAGGTTTGAGCTTTCCAAACCCTGTATCCTTTCTGTTCCATTTTTGGACCATATGTTGGTCCTTTCAGCATGATTATCATAGTGCATTGCTGGCCACTGTTTGGCACTGCCAGCCATGCATTTTCCCCTGCCTGCTACTGATGAAGATACTTAATATCTTTCCCGGCGGAACGTCACAGGTTTGAGCTTTCCAAACCCTGTATCCTTTCTGTTCCATTTTTGGACCATATGTTGGTCCTTTCAGCATGATTATCATAGTGCATTGCTGGCCACTGTTTGGCACTGCCAGCCATGCATTTTCCCCTGCCTGCTACTGATGATGCCTACCAGCCATCAGTGAGCCACTGCCGGCCACAACTAATGGCCGGCAGAACACTTTGTCTCAGCAGATTTCACTCCAAATCTTTTGAGCCAGCTGGTTTTCACTCATCCCTCCTCCATACAGTATGGAGGGATGAAGCCCTTTCCAAGCTTGTTTAACAAGCTTCTCATTGCATTCCTCTATATAAAGAGAGGCTCTTCCTCCCTTACAGAGGTTCAGCAATTTTGGAGAAGTTGTATCTCTCTCTCTCTATATATATATATTTCTCATTCTCTCTCTATATATATTGTGTTTGTTTGTGCTCTAAAGTCCATTTTTCTTTCACTTTTGCACTATAACACCTAGTGATACACCACCATATTTGAGCTGAGGTTCTTGAGAGTGTTATTTGAGCTCTGAAAGTTGGTTTTTGACCCCTGAGGTTGCTGGTTTCGAAGTTGAGCTTCAAGGGTGAGTATATTCCCCTTTTTAGCATTTATTTGTATCTCATTTTGGCCATCCTTGCATATTGTTTTAGGCCTTTCTTTCAACTAAAAAAAGTTCTATATTTAAGTGCTTTTGATGATTGTTTAAGGCCTCTTTGGTGTTTAGGCTGTTCTACCCTCTTGTATGCCTTGTTTGGCCTTATTTTGTGCCATGCTTTAAGGCCTTTGAGTTAGTCTTTGTTTGACTTTTTAGCCACTGAAATACAGTGAATTTTCAGTGGTAGGCATGTGGTTTTGAGGCCAAAAATCAGAGGGGGGGTGACCCCCTCTCTTTTTGTTTTGTTTGCTTGAGTTTTTGGCCTATCAAAGGAGCATGTATCCATATACTTTTGAGGCTTAGTTCAGGCACGTTTTTGTGACTTTTAGGACCTGCCTTAACTCTGTCCATGGCTGGTTTAGTCACCTTATGCATGCTTCTTGTATGTGTAGTGTAATCCCATTTGTGGCTCATCAAAGTAACATGTTTTGCTAGCATGTATTGGCCCCATTTCAATGGTTTTTTGCTCATCATTTGACATCTCATAACTCTGTCTAAATTGTTTTGGTAGTCTCTTGAGTGGCTCATGTACTTGTAGAACAAATCTTGCTTACTAGCCTTGTGTGCATGATGTTTTGGCTCCTCATTCTAGCATATTTTGGCTATGCTCCAGCATGATTTTATTCATATTTTGGGTTGTTCTAGGACTGTTTTGGGCTGCCATGGTCATATCACTCATGTTTAGTATAGCTATAGTGCAAATGCTTTGACTAGTCTTGAGTTTTAAGGGAGCTTGCATGCTTAACTTGTGATGTTTGCATGCTTTGGAATCATTTGAAGTGTTATATCAGTGCATATTTCATGGTCATACACTTGCCTTTGTTATGCTTTCAATGCCTTGGAGGTTTGACTCTTTATGCCTCAAGAATGAAGTATTGTGCATGCCATCAAGCCTAGGCCTTTGGGTCATCATATCAATGCATTTTTGGTCTTGTTGTATCATGATGTAACTCTATTTCATGTTGTCCAAGTCATGCCATGTTTGGTTTTAATAGGTGTAG
Source organism: Camellia sinensis (assembly GCF_004153795.1). NCBI lineage: Eukaryota > Viridiplantae > Streptophyta > Magnoliopsida > Ericales > Theaceae > Camellia > Camellia sinensis. The sequence continues at coordinate 178,535 of NW_021028343.1, read as the reverse complement.
TGTAATACCCCTTTTGTAGCTTTGCATGCTTCATGCTTTCGGCCTTTTGTTCTAGCTTGTATTGGCTAAGTTCAAGCATGTTTTTAGTCTCACCTTGACCTACCTTGGGACTGTTTTTGATGCCCTTGGCCCTTTGGGGCTTGCTTTGTATAGCCATGGCTTAAGTCCCTTTGCTAATTTCGAGCTTTGAGCTTTTTACATGCTTTGTTTGCCTTGCTAGGGTGGTTTGGCACCATTCCATGCATGTTTTCAAAACTTATGATGCTGTCACATATCCATGCTTGTCGCTCTTTAAGTGTGCTTATGAGTCGCATCTTTGTGCCTTAATCCTTAAGTCAATTGGCATGCATGTGTTGTCTCGCCTTTTCATGCTTTTCATACCATCATTTCAACACTATTGACCACTAATTTGGGTATGGTTGAGGTCTATTCATTTTGGTTTAAGTCTATTGAGCATTGTGTATGCCATGTAGTTCATCACATTGTGTATGCCATGTTGTATCATTGCATTTGTGTATGCCATGTTCATAGCATTGTGTATGCTAGTTGTTATTCTTAGCATTGTGTACTGTGCATGCCATTAGCCTTGTTAGGTAGTTTATGTTGCATTGCCCGTTTGCATGCTTGAGGTGTTTTGCATACTTGCATGCTCAAGTCGCATTGTGTTGCATGCATTGCATTGTGTTTGGCTCGGATATTTAGCCAAACACGAGAAATGAGGGATGTTTCATACTTGAAGTGATGAAATGTGCCTCAATTCTCGGTCGCCGACGCTCGGTCGCTGACGCTCTTGACAATGCATGATAGAGTTCTAGGCATTTGTGTGTTTTTTCTGTGTGCATTCATTTTACATTGAATTGCACAAGTTGGATCTTTGGCCATCATGCATCGAGATGCATGATTGATGGTCTTGGATCCGATTATGCCTCTCCCATGATGTTTTGAGGTGATATGGAGTGGCATAGTGCGTACATACCCTTGGGAGACCCTCCATTTCCTCTGTTTTGTGCTCTGTTGTAGCTTGGTGTCACAGCACACCAGTGGCCGACAATGCCACACAGATGGCCGACAGATCTTCATTTGTGGCCGGCAGTGTGCACTTTTGGCCGGTTGGGTGGTCGACAGCAGCTCCTCGTGGCCGGCAGGCCACTGGTGCACTATGATCCAGCAGCTAGTTCTCAAGGACACCCTGCAGATAGAGCCTCTAAAAGAGCATTTGGAGAGCTTTCGGGACGGGAATCGAGCATGCATCTTCAACTTCTTTAAGGTAGAGCTGAGGCAGCCTAGTTTACATATTTTAATGCTTAGCATGAATTTGTAATTTAATTAATTCATTTGTTTGATTAGTTAAAGATTTGTAATAATTAGTTGTAGCTAGTTATTCAATTTGGTCGTGTAATAATTAGTCTAATTAGATTATTAGTTTAGTTGATTAGCTTAGCTTAGAGTAGCTTAGCTTCTATTTGGACCCTCCGTCGAGAGGGCGAATTGTTGTAATAAGCGTGCGTGTGTGTGATGCATGTCTTCCAACCCCCATTTCTTTCTCCCTTTTACTTAACCTCTTATGATGGTTAGTTTTAGGGCATGTTTCGATTAGCATATTTATACTTGCATGCGTGCATCCTTCATCTGTCTTGCATGCACCAGGCTCGGCGTATCATACAAACTGCATTGTATTTCAATTACAATTTGAATACATGTTAATTAAGTTGCATCTCATATGCCATCTTAGAATAGCCGAGCCTATTTCTAGTTGCATCTTGCATGCGTTGCATTAGCCATCTTAACATGAACTAGGATCATGCATTGATTTCTAACTAGTTCTCTGTTTTGGCTCGGAGTACACTGTGAGTGTTTACGCTTTAGCACAATTGCATGTGTGTTATTGATTGCCATGATAGCATGCTTGTCATGAGGCTAACTGCTTATGTGATTAACTGCCTGAATGCTTGTGGATGAAGGTTGGATTGCTTGAATTAGAACAATACATTGAAATCCTCGATTTAGCCTACTTGCGAGTAGCAAACTTCAAACCATTTTCAAACAAACAAATATGCAATGTTTTGTTCCAAATTAGGCGATCTAGTCTATATTTGTATGCTGTGCGCATCACGTAGTAATCTAGCTAATAAACCGGAATAAGAACGCATGTGTTTTCGAAAACAAGATATCATGTTAGTACAGGCCGATCTTTGATCGGGCTAGCGGGGGTGCTCATTGCATGACCTTCCCCTCTTGTACCCAAGTTCCTAAGCCGAGGCAACTTTGGTGATGACGGACACATGGCCTTAGGCACGAGTCAAGGTTTCCTAAATTTCTCAAAAATAAAATATTTAGGTGGCGACTCTGTATCTGGCAAAGCAGTCCATGTTTGGCACTTCTTTATTAAAATCAGTTTTCCAAAATGATTTGTCGAATTTGGACTCTTTGGTGATTTATCGGTCTTGCATTGCACTTTGCGAGATCAGATTCAGAACCGTGACATTGAGTCCGAACTGCAGTAGTCCAATGAACAAAATGGGATTTCCGCACCAATTTCGCGCGCGGAGCCCGGGACGTTCAGGCACGTCTACAGTCCATCATTCTGGGGCCTTCTTCTCTATTTATACTTCCCAAAGGTAACCGCCGAAATGGGCTTCTAACCGTCGAAATGCACTTCCACGATCTATGGTCATGGCTTCGTGCAGTCAGCTTCCACTACGCCATTCCTTCAGTTAGGCTTCCCTCCTGTATTTGAATTCGAACTTTTAAGTAACCGTTGACTGCTTCCATGTAACGCAGAGCCACTATTACCAATATGAATTGCCACGTGTCTATTGCTGATTGGAGACTTGCATTAATTCCCCAAATCACCCATCACAAATCACGCGCTAAGCTGCGATTGGTCTGTACAAAATATATCGGCAACAACAATAATAAAATTATCTAAATTATTAATTGAAATACAATTTTAACATCATTAAAAACTGTTAATTAACTTGATGATTTATTAATAAAATGACCTATTTGTTAGGAAATTAGAAACCTTAGGGGGCATAATGCAATTCTAAACTCACAGAGAGTAATTTGTAATTTAAGTAAATCTCAGGGGTTGTGTTTATAATTTATTCTAAAAAAATTGATGTATTTGTATTATTACCATCCTAAATTGTGGAAGCTTATAATTTTCCTACAAGTTAATCCTTGTAACGCCCTCAAAATAAACCCATAACATCATACATTCACGATAAAGAAAAGAGATTTCATATTACAATCATCAGAGTATTCTTACAAAATGTACTACATGTTGACAACAAAAGTAAGTGCCCTATAGGCTTACAACTTTCCAAGTCAACATTTGGTTACAAAAGGAGAGTACTAACTCTACACAAAGTAAGCCCTTGGCTTGATATACATGTAATACAACCAAAACAACAAAAAGGGTCTAACAGCCTCAAGCCTCCCAAGCTACGTCCTTGGAGGTGGCATAGCACCTGCACCTAAAAATGATGTCCCATATGGGGTGAGCCAATGCCCAGTAGAGATATGCTAAACGTAATACGAGCAATAACTAAAACATGAACATTTGATAAATGTTTAACTCACATAAATCAATTCATAATTCATCTCAATTACATGACAATTATGTCCATGTTTCATTCCATTTTCCATTACTTATCCAATTCTCAATTTATGAATAAGGCTCAGAACCTGGCCAATAATTTAATGAAACTATAGCTCATATCAACAATACTTTCATACTTCACAATAGATACACATATTTGCTGTATCAATAACACATTTAAACACTTCCATACTTCACGATAGATACACATATTCATTGTATCAATACTTCAATAGATACACATATTTGCTGTATCAATGGAGTCCATCCCCTATCTCCTCCCAAATAATATCCGATTTAGGAGTCCATCCCCTATCTCCTCCTAAACTGTGGAGTACATTCCCTATCTCCTCCCACACAACACAATATATATAAACACATATCATATACATAATCAATCAATACATAAATTTAATGTATTATTCCAACCATCATATTCAATGACATATTCCATTGATTAGTTTTAATTTGCCTAATTATCATGCATTGTCTACAACAATCAAGACTATCCTCTACCGATAGCCCAAAGCAATTATTTCTAAACAGACAATAATTATATCAACAGATAATTTATCAACATTTTCAAAGGTGAGTGATTAATGAATCCAACTCCACCACTCTACCTTATAATGAACCAATCTCATTATTTCCCACTCAATTTCATATTCCCATAATAAATGTCATTAATTACACTAATGACCCAAATATACCCAAACATGGCATTTTCCCTCTTTTTCTCAACATTGACCCAAAGGTCCAAATATTATCAGCAACATTAATAACCTCCTTTTTAGACCCAAAACACACATGTTTGAATCAAAAGGACAAAACCCCTCTTTTTAATATAACACATCTTAAACCCTAACTTCCCAAATCAAACCATTTATACAAAAAGCTCGACATTTAGGTTAAATCTCATAAAAATGAGTAGTTATCCCTACCTCAAGAGATGAACCTCAAAGGAAATGATGAAGAAATCTCGAAATGCTTCAAAACCCAAGATTTTCAGATTGATAGGAAGCCCAAGCCAAGCTCTACACTCTTTGCAAAGACACTAAGGGAGTAGATCACTCAAGCTAGATCAATCCCTAGAGAGAAGGTATATTCTAGAGAGAGGAGCTCTCAAAAGAGGGTTTAGAAAAGTAAGAGAGAGAAAGGAAATGTGAAAAGTGATTCAAAATCACCCAGCTGCCATCTGATATA
>NW_021028343.1:142432-173286 GCF_004153795.1 Camellia sinensis | reverse complement strand
AACAGCCTCAAGCCTCCCAAGCTACGTCCTTGGAGGTGGCATAGCACCTGCACCTGAAAAATGATGTCCCATATAGGGTGAGCCAACGCCCAGTAGAGATATGCTAAACATAATATGAGCAATAACTAAAACATGAACATTTGATAAATGTTTAACTCACATAAATCAATTCATAATTCATCTCAATTACATGACAATTATGTCCATGTTTCATTCCATTTTCCATTACTTATCCAGTTCTCAATTTATGAATAAGGCTCAGAACCTGGCCAATAATTTAATGAAACTATAGCTCATATCAACAATACTTTCATACTTCACAATAGATACACATATTTGCTGTATCAATGGAGTCCATCCCCTATCTCCTCCCAAATAATATCTGGTTTAGGAGTCCATCCCATATCTCCTCCTAAACTGTGGAGTACATCCCCTATCTCCTCCCACACAACACAATGTATATAAACACATATCATATACATAATCAATTAATACATAAATTTAATGTATTATTCCAACCATCATATTCAATGACATATTCCATTGATTAGTTTTAATTCGCCTAATTATCATGCATTGTCTACAACAATTAAGACTATCCTCCACCGATAGCCCAAAGCAATTATTTCTAAACAGACAATAATTATATTAACAGATAATTTATCAACATTTTCAAAGGTGAGTGATTAATGAATCCAACTCCACCATTCTACCTTATAATGAACCAATCTCATTATTTCCCACTCAATTTCATATTCCCATAATAAATGTCATTAATTACACTAATGACCCAAATATACCCAAACATGGCATTTTCCCTCTTTTTCTCAACATTGACCCAAAGGTCCAAATATTATCAGCAACATTAATAACCTCCTTTTTAGACCCAAAACACACATGTTTGAATCAAAAGGACAAAACCCCTCTTTTCAATATAACACATCTTAAACCCTAACTTCCCAAATCAAACCATTTATACAAAAAGCTCGACATTTAGGTTAAAGCTCATAAAAATGAGTAGTTATCCCTACCTCAAGAGATGAACCTCAAAGGAGATGATGAAGAAATCTCGAAATGCCTCAAAACCCAAGATTTTCAGATTGATAGGAAGCCCAAGCCAAGCTCTACACTCTTTGCAAAGACACTAAGGGAGTGAATCACTCAAGCTAAATCAATCCCTAGAGATAAGGTATATTCTAGAGAGAGGAGCTCTCGAAAGAGGGTTTAGAAAAGTAAAAAAAAGAAAGGAAATATGAAAAGTGATTCAAAATCACCCAGCTGCCATCTGATATACGACTATCCCGTTCAAGCGGAGAATAGGACGCTCAAGCGTCAAACACAAAAACTGGACCCATTCGAGCGCAAAAATAACAGCTCGAGCGCCAAGACACAAAATCAAAAAGCACCTGCTCGAACACAAAGGGAAACCCGCTCGAGCGTAGATTACACTCTTCTAGTATTTTTTTACAGACATTGAACACCCGCTCGAGCGCAAGGATACCCGCTCGAGCGTAAGGAAATCCACTCGAGCGTGAAAAACACATCTGCAGTACTTTTGCAAACGGACAACTACGAAGGTGTGCAAACTCTGCTCGAGCGCAAAGGGACCCGCTCGAGCGGATCAACAAAAACCTGGGCAACAACACTTGAGACCAAAACTCAACCCACCTGTTCGAAACACGCCCAACACATCCTAAAACTCAAATATAAGGAATTAAAGGATGACAACAAGACATAAACAAAAACCAACTCCACGGAACCTAAGTCCGGATACAACAATCAAAGGAGAAAGAATCAGGATCGCTATAATCCTTGGTACTTTTGCCGACCTCATAATTTCTCTGATGACATCGCCTAGTTAAGAGTGGTGGCCGTAAATCAACTTTTCCAGCGCACTTAGTAATTGTTGGGGATGTCCTATATGAGTGCGCTTTTGATTTTTTGATTAAAAAAGTAGAGAAAAAAAAAGATGTATGTTTAGGTTAACTTTTTGACTTTTACAAAAAGATGTATAATAAAATATTATAGAAAAATCAAAATGACCATTTTATCCTTTTGACTTTTTGACTTTTAACTTTTTGACTTTTTGAGTAGTTGAATTCAAAAGAAAAAATAATAATTTTGCCCTAGTGACTTCCCCACAAGCTACCCTTGAATAGACTAGACTTTTTAGCTTTTTTTTAGTAACATTGTGACTTTTTGACTTTTTTAATTTATCCCAAACAAGGCCTTAATTTAAGGAAAATGGATTTGAATTTGTAAAATTATTTATATATATTTGGTGCCCTAAAATCTTTAATTTTAATTTTTTTTAAAAAAAAATTACACTATGAACAGTACAACACACTTATTGTGATAATAATTTTTTTATTATTTATTTATATATATATATATATAAATTATATACTCATTATATATGTCACCCAATAATATATAGATTGGGGATGCGTGATATTCATTCATCATTTTTGGTCCCATTTTTTCTTCAATTATGTCTCTCATTGTCCTTTCAATACCCACCATTTTGGTCATTTTTTTAACAATCAATTATTTAAAACTTGTCTTTTCTTAGAATGAGAATTGCTATGAAGAATTATTAAAGTTTTCATGGACAGGATATTGTGGTGTTGTTAATTTGATTTTTATTGATAAAACAGTTAATTATTTTTACAAAAATACTATAAATCATAGAATTTCATTGATTAAAAGAAATTCTACTCTTAAATAAATAACTTCGACAACAAAATCTTAAAACCTAGCTGTAAAAGATTTATTTGCTACGGATTATTGCCCATTACCCATTATGAGGTTTCTCTTATTAGTTCCAAAAAAAAAAATGAAAAGAAAGATAGACGTCAGGTGACCACTTTTTAGTAAAACAAAAATTGTATTTTAGAAAAATAAAGATTAAGGTTATGCTTGTTTAGGGATTGAGGAGTTTGTTGGATTGTTAATCTGTGAGATAACTCAATCTTAGATTAGTAAAGTCACAGTTACTCTATTGACTCAAATTTTAAACCTCCGTATTTCTTGTAATCTCAAGAGATAGTCACACGAATCACTGGCCAACTATCCTATACAGATAATAAACTAATTTAGATAACAACATAACACCCTACTTGATTTTAGCGACAGATTATGAAAAACATCACTAAATGTTACTTTTTTTTTACGATTTTTTTATCAATACAAACACTTGTGAGATTTAATGGTATACATGTTCTTCTAATAATTAACCCATCGATTGATTTGATTTTTTAAGGGGTTGTTTGGAGTAAACTAAATAAGTCAATTTTATTTTTTTGATTTTTTTTCTATATTGATTTTTTTTTTTCTAATTTGTCTTCTGTAGATGAATTTATAAAGTAAAAAAAAAAATTAAAAATATTTTAATATTTTTTATTTATCCTTTTCATTTTTAGATTTTTTATAATTTTTTTTCATTTTTGATTCGTTTTGTCAAGCCAAATCTAGAAATTTAAAATTTTTTGAATTAAAAAAAAAATCTGTAAAAAGTCTCAGTTTTTATGTTAGTAAATCTTAATTTTGCTTGTTTGCCAATTCAACCTTTAATTATTGCGGCTCACATTGATGTTCAAAGTAAATTACTAATTATTGGGTTGAGTAAAGTTTGTGTGTGTGGTTATGATGATGGTGTGTTCAGATGTTTTCTATTTATACTTGAATTTTCCTTTATTGTTAAAGTATACATTCTTCAGTCGTTCTAGCTTCCACCACTGTAAAGAAAAATTGATTATCAGCTTTATGTTCCATGACATTTAGCATCACAATCACGTAGCTATGGGAGATTTGGAATATAACCCAACAAAGTCCGAATTTTTATACCATTTTTAGTGCAGAATGTTACATAATGTGGGATTTAAACTATGATCTTAAACGCATTACCCGGAACGATCCCATTACACTGGGGTGTGCTGGGATGGGGGGTAGACTAGGTTTAGCTCTTACCTTTATATGATTTGCAAAGAGTGGTTTCCATTGGAATTAGACTTGCAATCTCATATGCTTAGTAAATTGACATGTTCTTTTCAATTTTATTATTTAATTTTGACCATCTACTAGTTAAAATAATTATTAGCCATGTCATGCTAATATTGCTAAATGCTAATACTACTTGGTTAATCCTTGATTATAACTTTAATTTGAAATGTGTTGGAGAGTAGCTCAGAAACTCATACACCACTGGAAGATTTTCAGAGGAGATAACATAAGAAAAAGAGAGAGGATTATTTTCCTCTTTGTACCTGTATGGCTCTATTCTCCGCCCTGTTCTCATCTTAAATGAATGTTTCCCTCTCTTAATTTGCAGGTGATGGTAACCAGGGGTAAAGATAGAGGTGGGACTGGAGTTGTTAAGCATGTCATTCACTCTCAAAATTGTTTGATTGTTGAGGGGAAAAATCAGGTGAGTGGCACCTTCCTAAGCTGCTCGATTATATTTAACTTTTGTCTTGTAGACATATGGATGAGGTTAATATACGCACAATAAAATTTTAAATTTCATTATATTCAAATAACATCTTGGACAAACTTGTTACCCAACCAAATGCATATTGAAAAGTTACTTCTCTCTTCATTTTTCTTTCATTGATTTCACTTTCTAGTACTTTCACTTTCCATAATTTTTTTGCCTTTCTAAGGCAGTAACCTGTCAACATGGGTTTTTGTGTTGATTTTGCAGCCGTTGTGTATGTTGTGATTTCTTGACTGCATATTGCCAGGGCTTACGTGTATAGTTCAAACAGTTCTTTCAGTTATGAGAGCATTCAAAACATTCTCTCTATTTATCATATTTAGTTTAGTTGGAAAATAAAAAGGCCATAGTTTCTGTTAGGCATGTCTGAAACTTAAGAGAATATTTGGAAGATGAGTAACTTTTGGATGGAATTCAACTTTGATACTGTCTCTGAATAGCTTTCACTCAATTGGAAACCTTTAGTACGGTCCTTGCTAACTTCTTGAAGGCCCCCGGTAGTTGTTTATTTAGAAATCGTTCTTAAATTACAGTTTCTTGTTAGAGTACAAAATAATTGCTGGACTTTTTTTTGAGAATATAATTGTTTGACACTTGAATTTAAAAGTAGCCCTTGATGTCATTTGTTCAAATCTAATTTTCATTGAAGGTCTAATGTGATGTTGTGGCTTGTTTTTGTTTGTTTTTTCAGTTGGCCCCAAGGATACTCCGATGGATCTGGTGTTCGAAAAGACATATGACGCCAAAACTGGGAAGGGCATGCCTGATCCTATAAATCTTCTCTTCAATTTTGTTGGAGACATTTAACATGGTGTAAAAATGTTGCAGATGAGTGCCTATCTGGTGTTATTTTTTTGTACTTTTTATGAGAAATTCTCATGTAGTTTGTGTTATAGAAGAATTCCTAAACACATTTATGTTATTTGAGTTTCAGTAAATGAAAAAAAGGGATTGGTCTCTCTCTCTCTCTCTCTCTCTCAAACCATTTATATGTATTGATGAAGATTTCATACGTGAAAAAGCATGACTAAAAACAAAGATCAATTTTGTTTTTATGATTCAAATTTTCTAATTCAACTTAAAACAGAAGGGTTTGAGAATAGTTATATTCATTTTTTTCATTAATGTGTAATAATTTTTTTAAATTTACAATTGAACAGTAATTTCACCTTGTTTTTCTTTTTCTTTTTCTATTTTCTTTTTTCTTGGACTCTCCATCCATAAAAAATTATCATATGAGTTAGAAATATCATAGTGTTCACAACTAATGAAGATGCAAAATAGTTGACACAGAGTCACTACTTCAAATACGCTATGTTTGGATTTATGGATTTTGATATAGGGATTTAAAAAAGAAAAGAGAAATGGAGAAAAAATTTAGCTTATGTTTCATTCGCATCTCCCTCATCTTTTTCCTTTTCTTTTCAAAATCCTTACTCAAATCGATCATCCAAACACAACCTTAGAGATTATTTTGTGAATGACTTTTGTTATATATGAATTGAAGGGGGTTAGGAATTCAAAATTGTAAAATAGAGTTTTGGGGGTCTAGGGTGGGCATTAATATTGTCTCTGTTAGCATGAGAGTTGTTTCTGAGAGATTTTTCTAATTCCACCTTTATCCCTTTCTTAAATCTTTCACATCTCATAAAAAAACAAAAACCCTTTTAGTAAGAAGAAAATACCCAACAAACCATAGATTCAGAATGACATGTTTATCTAATTATTCATATTTGTACAAAATTAAGAATGGTGTATTTTTCATCCCTTAAAATTATCAAATTGTGGCAGGACATTCATTTTGGTCTATATGGTCATAAGGACTATAATTCATTCTCCAACCACAAATTACTTGTAAAGAGTCTAACCTTTCGTAACTCCAAATTTATTTAATGTGAAAAACAAACACAAATGCAAGCAAACTTGAAGGGCTGCAACCCTTTTTGTATGTGTGTTTGTTTTTACAGGTGATCTTGTTATGTTTTCTTATTTTCCCTATTGTTTTTGTTGATTGTAATGCATTTCATTGTTATCCATCAATAAAATTGCTCTTTTACATTGCTAATAATTTTTTTTTTTTTAAAAGAGGTACAAAAAAGAAAAACCTAATCCCTACCTTTGACAAGTTGATACCTACCAACTCACAAAAAGAAAAAATTTAAAATCAAAATTTAAAATAAAAACAAAAAAGTCAACAAAGCTAAACAACAAGACCCAACAAGAAAAAAAAAGAAGAGTGCTTTACTGATAAGTAGCATTTCTCTTAAAAAAATACACTTTGAATCCTAGTGGTAGATATACACACCACTACTATTACCAACATTCCAAACAATAACCACCATGTTTCTATCAAGGAAGAGTCTTGTCACCATTTGACAGTAATAAATTCAAGTCCTCTAGAGAAAAATGTAAGTTTTCATCTTAGAATGGTTCTTCAATGTAGAATGGTTCTTCAAATGATGTTGTAGTTGTTGTACTTGCTTCCTGAAGCGCCACTTTTGGAAGAAGAGAGTCAGAGACAGAGGCAGAGGTAGAGTCAAATTTTTCAAGAGTGGCCAATAGGACCCTCACTTGCCAATCTCATAAGTCAAGAACTTGCGTTGATTGACACTACTGCCATTAATGAATTAGCACCAACTTTATTGATCTCACCACCATATATGATCGAGTCCCTGAATATATATGACTCAATGTTCTATAAGAAATTGTTGAGGAACAAGATTTTACACGCAAGTTAATTATAAAGTATCACACCTAGGATATCAAAACGAATTGCCTTTTAATCTATATAAGTCATGGCAACTCTTCACCACGGAGTTGATATCCTCTAGGACAGCAAAGAATGGATGATTAAGTGAAGGATGTTGAGTTTGAGACACTAGTGGACCCAGAAATACAACCTTTATTGATAACACTCTAGTACACAAAACACTTGTACACAATCACACACTAATACACTTCACTTATCCACTCACACGTACATTCAAGCACTCACACTTTGTGTCTTCCTCACACAAGACCTTGAGATACCTTACACTAGATAGTGCTTGACAACTCACTTTGGACTCACTCTTCTTTCGCTCAATTGTCCAATTGTCCATTTGCTTAGTACATGCACTCATCTCATATTTATACTAGTTGAAGAACTTTGTTTATAGAATACACTCATGTTTTCCCCACACTCTAGAACAATCTAGATTACTTTAGTACATATTAGAGCTTTCTATTCTTCTCTAAAATATTATATAACCTTTCGGAACTTTCTAGATTTCTCTAGTTTTCTCCAAACTTCTTTAATGTTCCGAAACCTTCTAGGATATTATAGAATCTTCCAGATTTCTCTAGGTCTTTCTAGAATTTTCTAGATCTTTCCGGAGTATTCTAGATTCATATGGAAACTTCTAGAATATTCTAGAGAGAAGATTCTAGAGAGTGAAGAGAGTTAGTGATGACTCTCAACAAAGCATGCACCCAATTTCAATCACAACACCATTGAAGCATTGTAAAATGAAAAAAAAAATGGAAGATGATAAGTGCCATAACGTTACATATGTAGCCCGCTAATATATACTTTATTAGTCTGATAACGAGTTTTATTTTATAATTTAGTGTTTTTATATATTTTGAGTGTTGTATACAAATTATTATAAGTGATATATTTTCTTATATATATATATATATATATTATAATCTATATAATAAGGGAAGAGTGTTTTTGAATTTATCCTAGAGACAATTGTCCTACTAGGACATTTTAATGGTCATGATTCATTTTTGTATTTAGATGGACAGTTGAGATGAAAACCTTCTCTCTCACTCTGCCTGAACTTCCCGCCCAAGAGCCACAAACTTTGTAACCACCCATTCTCATCTGTCGCACCTCACCTTTTCACATTTTAAATTTCAAAACACACCCATCCACTCCCTACAGAAGAGAGACCCAAGCTCATGGAACTCTCTCTATAAACTCTCCTCTCTTTTTTTTTTTCAGTTTCACTCCCAATTTTCAAGTTTCAAAACACCCACACTCATCAAACTCTCTATAAACTCTCCTCTCTTTATCTTTCAGTCTCATTCCCAATTTTCAAATTTCAAAACACCCACCCTCTCTCTGCCTTACTTCCCTCTCCGACGGTGATACATCTCTTTTCGACGACTCTTTCGCGACCCAGCCATGGTGCTTCTCATCACCTCCTCTAGTCATCGCCACCGCACAACGCCACTTCCTCCAGTCATCTCCACTGCTACTGCTCATCACCGCTGCCACCGCTCATCATCGTTGTTACTATGGATGGATCGACATCAGGCTACTGCCAACGTTTTTGGAGAGCTCCCCACTCTCCTCCCTGCCTTTTTAACTCTCCCTTCTTTCCTCACGCTAACTTGGAGAGAGAGAAATGACATCCACTGTGTTGTGTGACTGTTTGATGCATATGGGTCACATATTGGAGTGTTGAGACATCTTTCATCACAGGAAGAACTATACCAATGTTTTGTGAATTGGGTTTCTAAGAGAGAGAGAAAGTGAGAGGAAAGTGAAAGAGAATAGAAGGAAAATGGGAAGAGAGGTAGCCATGGATGAGATCTAGAGAGAGAGGATAGAGCGAGGGGATGTGGTGTTGTGGGGCGCCACGTCTGGCTAAGTTTGGCTTTAGTAGATGAGGGTTGTTTAGATAAGGAATAATTGGAATGTGAAACTCATTTTTTTATTTTTTGTTTTATTTGTCCCCACTGACCAATGTTTATCTTTCTCTTTTGAGAATTGACTCATCCATGTTTTCCATGTATAGAGAGATATATCCGAAGCATATTCTTTGTCATCTTCTTCTCTTAATTTTTTAATGCACCTCCAATGACTAATTATGTTAAAGTTTACACATAAAAATAAGTGGGATTTAATTTTATTTGACAAGTTTCAATAATTACAGGGGTGTTTTAAGGAATTAGTTAAAATATTGTGTTATCTTGCTGTATGTGTGTTCTGTTTGTTTTTTATGTATATAGATTTTTTTTTATGCAGCTTATGGATTTGGATTTAATTTTTTAAAAAGTTTTAGGTCTGAAATAATAGTTGATCTTTATAAAATGGGTTTTGATTTTAGAAATATATTTTTATTTTCAGTTTGATTTATGGAATGGATTTAATTTCTTAATGGAAAATGAGTGTCGATTTTTTATGGTTTTGAAAAAAGCTTTTGAAATGGGTGTTGATTTCTTATGATTTAACAAAATCAAATCACAAATTTAAGATGAAATAGAGTGAAAAAAAAGAATAGAGAGAAAGCATGAACGAAAGAAGGGATTCATTGCCGCCTCCGCTTCGTGACTGTCCACCACCATTGATACTTGACATTTGAAAAGGAAATAATTATGTTTAGCAAGATTGTTAATTTTTTTTATAATTAGATATGATGTATATGAGAAAAAAAATGTAAAATAATTATGAATTTGATATTATTTTAACTCATTTTGTCTTTTAATATTATTTTAATCAAAAAAAATATTTAAATACATACGACTCAAAAAAATGTTTGAACCACCATCGTACGATACTTGCTGAAGTCATGGCCGGCGGTGGTATTACCGTAGATGGTGGCAGAAGTCTTATGTGTGGAGTTTTATATTGCAGTGAAATTATTGTCATCTTGAACTGATTTATTATAATTGATTGCTATAGCAGTGAAATTATTATCATTTTGAATTGATTTTTTTTACAAAGGATGTGATACCAATATTACTAATTTATGTTAATTGATTTTTGTAAAGTATGTATACCAATATTATTTGCGCTGTGCCTTCAGGCACGGGCATGCTCTAGTATTATAATATAACATAAAGAAAATATAATAAAAAAATGAAAGCCACCCATTTGTTTGTTTGTTTGTTTCCATATAAATATATATAGTATATATATATATATATTATAATATATTAAAAAAACAAGAAAGAAAAGAGAAAGTTTTCAACCACTCTATTGACTTAGCTGCGCAATTATACAGGTGCAATAAAATCATTTCCTCAGGCTCATGAACATAATCTCTGAATTGAAGACTGAACACATATGCAGATGAAGTTGTGCGATCTGTTAATGGAAATCAATGCATCAAATTTCAACAATTTTAGCCTCAAAATCTCAATAATACCGGCTTCTAAAGATTAGATAGTTTCAGGAGTATGTAGTGAGCTCTATAAATGGGATGAACTGAATATGAGAAAGGGGGGAGTTTTTGGAAAAGAAGTGGAGCTCGGTCTTGCATTTTGATGTAATTTTCTCCTTTTAGTTGTAAGTTTTATTTTCATGTTTGATTTCATGTGTGTATGTTAAAACAATTATGAGTAGTGAAATTATTAGCTAAGGTTAAGGATGAAGCCTCTTGTATGGTAGTAATTGAATATGTGATCCGATCATATTCCCTAAATTGAGGTTTTAGTGATTAATTGTTCTTGTCTCTTCTAAATGAATTCATTAAATTTTGGATATGAATTTAAAAGAGGTACAAAAAAATGTGGCCTATCTATGGAGAAGTTTTGCAGAGAGGGAATGAGGTTCTCCGATGTGTTAATACAAAAAATTGCTGTCTTTCAAGCCTGTACCACCCGTATCTTCTTCTTCGCCCTCTCAATTTGCTTGTACCTTTGTTGGAGTTTCCTATAATCTGAAGTAATTTTTTTTTACTTTAATTGATTTCTATTTAATCAATTTGAATCTCTGAAATCTGGATTTTCAAATGTAACAGCAGGGTTCCCAAAGAATCTGCAGCACAATTTTTACTTCATTTTTCAAATCAATTACTTAAAAAAGTAGAAAAAATTTTATTTTGTAAGCCTTCGCACAACATAAAATAAAATGCATAAAAACATTAGTAATACCCATCCATCCAATGCAAAAACAGCCATAAAGCCATTATATTACTGTCCCTCTCAAACTAACCCAAGTTTGGTTGAGCATACAAAGGAGATGACATTAAAAAAAAAAAAAAAAAAATTTCATAAAGACTTGCAACTTCACATTATCAAAAGACTTGTTTAATATATTCATTCACCTATCATTTCCATTCTCATTGGTTTTTAAGTGATGGTTCAGCTAAACCAAAATGTGCCATACTCAGATAATTACTTCAACTATCATTTCAAACACATAACAAACTAATTAACACTGAAAGCCAAATCAAAGCCCAAATCGACACTGATTTTCCTAATTCATGTCAATGTTTCAGAGATTTGAAATCAAAGCCCTAATTTCTCATTCCCAAATCAAAGCCCAAATCAAAGCCCTATTTTCTGTTCGAATCCCTATTCGAATCAAAGCCAAATCAAAGCCCTATTTTCTGTTCCAATCCCAAATCGAAGCACTATTTTCTGTTCGAATTTGAAATCAAAGCCCTAATTTCTCAATCCCAAATCAAAGCCCTATTTTCTGTTCGAATCCCTATTCGAATCAAAGCCAAATCAAAGCCCTATTGTCTGTTCGAATCCCAAATCGAAGCATTATTTTCTGTTCGAACATGAAATCAAAGCCCTAATTTTCAAAATTAAAAGATATTTTCTCAATCTCAATCACACAATCCTAACATCTTCATTTTAGAGTTTCGAATACTAACCTGGTTCCTCTATGGTCTCAGAACCCACGTTCCTAGAAGTGGGTTACCGTCTGGGTCGCCGGTGCCGTCGGAGGGACTGGTCGTCGGTGAGAGTGGATTCGGTGGAGGGAGACGTGTGAGTGGGAGGATTGCAAGGTTGAGTGAAAGTGAGAGTGATTCTTATATGAATGTATAATTATAGCGACGGGCGGGAAGTTTGTTTGTTTCTATATAAATATATATTATAATATATTAAAAAAACAAGAAAGAAAAGAGAAAGTTTCCAACCACTCTATTGACTTAGCTACGCAATTATGCAGGTGCAATAAAATCATTTCCTCAGGCTCATGAACATAATCTCTGAATTGAAGATTGAACGCATATGCAAATGAAGTCGTGCGATCTGTTAATGGAAATCGATGCATCAAATTTCAACAATTTTAGCCTCAAAATCTCAATAATACCGGCTTCTAAAGATTAGATAGTTTCAGGAGTGTGTAGTGAGCTCTATAAATGGGATGAACTGAATGTGAGAAAGGGGGGAGTTTTTGGAAAAGAAGTGGAGCTCGGTCTTGTATTTTGATGTAATTTTCTCCTTTTAGTTGTAAGTTTTATTTTCATGTTTGATTTCATGTGTGTATGTTAAAATAATTATGAGTAGTGAAATTATTAGCTAAGGTTAAGGATGAAGCCTCTTGTATGGTAGTAATTGAATATGTGATCCGATCATATTCCCTAAATTGAGGTTTTAGTGATTAATTGTTCTTGTCTCTTCTAAATTAATTCATTAAATTTTCGATATGAATTTAAAAGAGGTACAAAAAAATCTGGCCTATCTATGGAGAAGTTCTGCAGAGAGAGAAAGAGGTTCTCCGATGTGTTAATACAAAAAATTGCTGTCTTTCAAGCCTGTACCACCCGTATCTTCTTCTTTGCCCTCTCAATTTGCTTGTACCTTTGTTGGAGTTTCCTCTTCGTGGCTTCCATCTTCAGTCCATAAGCTTCTGCATCATTGAAGCACGCAGACTTGTGTTCTTCCACTTTTGCTTTGGCCGGTTCACTGATTTTGCCGATCTCGGTGCTTTGCCTCAGACACTTTGCAATCCCCTGAGGGACAGAACATTGCTCATCTTTCTTGTTCTCAAAATCGGTGCTTTTCTTTCTCTTCGGTGATTTGGCCGCTTCACTGATTTTGCTGATCTCGGTGCTTTGCCTAGGACACTTCGCAATTGCCTGAGGGACAGAACATTGCTCCTATTTCTTGTTCTCAGACTCGGTGATTCTCTTTCTCTTCGGTGATTGTAATAATGCGCTCTGAACGAGAGACAATTGCTTTCCTTTGCCGTGTGTGGGGATTGGGAGATCATGATCATGACGGTGATGATCATCATGATGATCGATCTTAGAATCAGAAAAATAATCTCCTAGCTCTTCTTCTGTATCCAAAGTAGAGTCTTTCACCAACTCTTATACAATCCCATTAAACCAATCAACATCTCCATCATTCAAATCCATATCCAAAGAATCATCATCATCATCATCATCATCATCATCATCATCATCATCGGTACCGCAGTAACCTCCTCTGATGGGCTACCTTACATAGAGTTTTTCAGCGATCCTATCTCTTCACTCAAAAAAATCATTGGGTCGATACCACGCTGCGACGTTGATGGCTGAATCAATCACAGTGAATATATCATCTACGGCTTCCAACTTCTTCTTCTAGGCCTCCATTGCTGCCATACTCATTCCCATCGATTGATTTACCCAAAAATTAAAAAACCCTTTCGAGAATAGAGCAGTGAGTTCACGTAGGTTGTTTCAATCCCTCCCCCCCCTCTCTCTCTCTCTCTATATATATATATATATATTATTAAAAAAGTAGTGTTTTATGGATTTATATTTCTTTTATTACAGTTTTATACAAACTCAAATTTCATGTAAATTTTACTAATTAGTATTTTCATAGATTTATATTTCCTTTATTACATATAGAGTTGTATACAAACTTAATTTTTTTGTAAATTTTACTAATTTTACTTTTTTTATATGAAGTTTATAAAATAGTATTTTATACAAACTCAAACTTCATGTAAATTTTACTAATTTTACTAATTTTATATAGAGTTTATAAAATAGTTTTTTCCATTTTATTTGGATTTATATTTTCTTTATTACATATAGAGTTCTATACAAACTCAAACCTAATTTAAATTATACTAATTTTACCTATTTTATATGAACTTTATTTGATAAATATTATTTTCATATATTTTTCATGCATAAACCCAATGCCAATTTTAGGTTTCATGTTTTTCTTCTTAATTCTTTCAAGGGTATTAGGATTTTTTTTTTAATACTAAATTGCCCCTTTTTTTTTCTTTTCTTTTTCTTCTTATTTTCCCGTGCACTATTCTATACTCAATATCAATTCTATATTATTCTATATTATGGATTTATCTTGGGTGTTTTTTGATTTTTTCCACTAAAAGACAAAGTTTTTGCAAAACCAAAAAAATACAAATCCAAAAAAAATATCACATCCGACCCCATAATCATTTTACTTTTTCTCTCACAAACATCACATCCAACCACAAAAAAACCAACTATCTTCCCAAACACAAAAAAAAATTCTCCAATAATGTCCTACAACTAAAAAAACCTACATAAAAACTCACTTCCCAAACACCTACATAATCACAACTCACAAGAGAAAAAATCTGCACACCAATGATACTCTTGAGGAACCTCTAAACTTTGGATTGCTTGAGTTACTTTTTCAATTGTTGAACAATAAGTTTTTTTATATCATATTATAGATGATTAATCACCTCACACACTGTGATATATTTATCGTTCAGATACTTTCATTATTTTTTCTTTTTGAGTTTAGATGTTATTATGTGATTCTTTTGTGGTTAGTCGTTTTTGAATTTTTTTATATAGTTGACATTTTAATTTAATTAAGAGTGTTTTTTTTTTTACAATATTATAATTTAATATATATATATATATCATATAAAATCATTTTTTGAAAAAATTATTTAAATTATTTTCTTGTAACACACATTGTACCATCAATTATATTTGAAAAAACAAATAACACGTGCATTGCACGGGTCAACTGCTAGTTTATTGTTATTTCAAAATAAACTTATTAGTGTTTGAAAACGTTCAAATTATTTGCAATGCCACATTTTTTAAAAAATGCGGGTTATAAGCACCGCTAATATGCACAAGTTTAGGGTTTAAGTTTTTAGACTTTAAGATTTAGGGTTTTGAATTTTTATTTGTTTTTAATGTTTTTTATTTTTAGTCAATTTGTTTTAATTTTTAGATATATCTTGATTAGATACATTTAAAAGTACAAAAAAAATAATTAAAATATAAAAAATTCAATAAAATCTAAAAATAAATTTTTAAAAATCAAACTAGATAGAAAAAAAAAAGAAAAAGAGAGGGGGGGGGGAATGCAACAATAAATCCCAAATCATAAAGTTTTGAACCATTTAGTCCTACCTTTTATCTTATGCACTAATAGGAAAATTTTATTTCCACACACCTAATTAACTCAGGGCACACACTTAATGAAATATTAATTTAATGATAATTATATCCTAAAAAAAATGATCATAATAGGCATCCAACAACATCCATTATATTATGTAGAAAAAATTTTTTTACACATCTTTTAAAATAAAAAAAAAATCTCAATATACATCTTTTGAATTTAAAAAAAAAAAAAAACCCTAGTTTTTCCATTGTTTGCTTTACTCTCTAAGTTTATACTCCATTGATGATAACATTTTGTCAATAGAATCGGCCATAATTCTTGATTTTTGTGATAGAAGAGTGGCAAATCAATGAAAATTCAAATTCAAATAACAAAATGCCTGGTTACAACAAAAGAATCCATTGATGATAACAATATGCCGGGTTATACTCCATTGATGATAACGTTTTGTCATTAGAATCCACCATAATTCTTGATTATTGTGATGGAAGAGTTGCAAATCAATGAAAATTCAAATTCAAATAACAATATGTCTAGTTACAACAAAAGCAGTTATGAAAATGTAAGTTTTTTTGTGCAAATTTTTTTTTTCACAATTTTAATTCAGTAAACCAGTGTCGAAACATGTTACTTTTTTCAGATATCAATTGTTGAAATTATTAATTCTATTCGGAACTCAAATTTTGAATTTAAGAATTTATTTTGAAAACCAAGTTTTGAATTTTTTACATGTTTCGGAAGTTAAAAATCAAATAAACCTTTTTCATTTAGATAACCAGTACCGAATAAGCAAAATCGAATTGCTTCCAAAAAAAAAATGAGAGTTTATGAAAAATAAGAGATAGTTGGAGTTGTATGTCTTCAATGGAGTTCGATACAAAACAATGTTATTTCAAGATCTATGTTGATACAAGTCGATGCCAATTAATGACTTTTTCGATGTTTACTAGATTGTTGATTGAAGGAATCAGTTTGATGATGTAACTGGAAATCGAAGGAGGTGGTTTGTTGTATAATCTGAAGATTCATAGAGTGATTTGTTGAGGGATTTCTTGTGAAAGATGTTGCTGTGTTTTCAAGGTGGGTGGAATAAAAAAATGGGTCTTCACCAATGATTCTTTGTGGAACAAATGGTTTAAGTGGTGTGTGTACAAGGATGTTAGTTTAGGGTATAATTAGAACATGTGAGGTGTGGACTAAGGACAAAAATATAAAACCAATTTCATAAGGGTGTGCATTGAGAAATTATTTACACAGAGAGAAAAGAGTGTGGAAATAGAATTTCCCGCACTAATAAGTCCCATTTGAGTGATAATGACATTGATGTCCCCAATGTTAGCGCGTGTCGTCCCAAATTTTATGGGTAAATTAGGGATTCGGTGATGTGGAAATTACGTTTGTGCCTAAAAAGCTTACGATAGTCTTTTCTGTTTTCCGTCCATCCCAATCAAAATGGAAGACACGAAGATGGAAATTTTGTAGATTCGCAATGTTAATGGATGCAGATTGTTGTGTTTGTTATTTATTTAGTTTTGGCAATGTTAAATCCCTCTCTTTGTGTTGCCAAATTTGACATTTGGTTCATTCCAAACCCTAGAAATACAAATCCCCTATTTTGTGAATACATCACCAATACCACGCACAAATACACATGCAAACGTAAAAAATAAACAACCAAAACACCCTGTTACAATACAATCGGCGCAAGCAACACCAGAGCAAACCCAGCAACCACCATTTAATGAAGGGTCATGCAACCAGATTATGGTCACCACCAAAAAAGGGAACATAGCACAATCAATAACCCAACAATCTCTCCCCCCAAACAATCCAACCCCCAAACAATCCAATCAATGGTAAACAATCAAAACCCCTTACACGATAACATTGTCTTTCCAAGCCAAAACCAAATCACCCATTTAGGAAAATAAATCACACAAAGGGTATTCATGTAAACTCAAATAGAACTAAAATCAACTAAATAAAACTTACCAAAAAAATAGGACTAATTGGTCCATAAGAAAACTCTCAGGACTAGATGATTTAACTTTCCTCCATATAGGATTTATGAGTAATTTTTTCTTTAAAAAAATGGTTGAAATATAACTCACTCTATTTAGTTTAGAGTTTTCAAAAATAATTTTTTGATTTTTCAATTCTTATTTTTATATTTTTAGTAATTTTTTTAAAATATTTTAATCAATTTTTTTTTTAAACTTTTTAGATCTACTTAAATCTTGATATATTAAAAAGTATAAAATTTATATAAAAATATTTAAAATGTTTATTAAATATAACAAAATATAAAAATATATTGACTTTTTATTTATTTTTTTATTTGGTGATTATTTTACAAAGATTATACTTTTTAAGTGTATTTAAATTACACACTAAAAAAAAAGAGTATATCTAGATTAGATGTATCTTAAAAATAAAAAAAATTACATAAGATATTAAAAACATTTACTAAAAACAAAAAGAAAATGGAAAACAAATAACAAATAACAAATTCAAAAAAAAAAAAAAACAATGTAACTATACATTTCTATCGGAAAAAAAAAATGATTTTGTCTCAAACAGTTTGTGAAATCTCATTCCAAATCTTATATTCAATAAGTTGTGTCATCACTTGGTTAGATTTACCTTTTTAAAGAGGCAAAATGTCAAACGCAACTTAGGAGGAGTTAAAAAAATAATAAAAATGAGCAACTATTACCTTGAGTGACTATAGACTAATTGGAATTTCTCTTTGGAAAACAATAATGTAAAAGAATAAAGATTAGTAGCTCGAATTGAGCTTTCCCGAATGGCCCGAATGTATGCTTGTTGGACAATTACCCAGATGACCGGTGAAACACTTGTCTACCACGGTTATCACCTTGATGATCGTGGCTGCTAGCTTTCTCTTACTAGAAGACCAGCAAGATGAAATTCGAGCCATTCGAGGTGAGCTCAAATTCAAGTTACAAAGCATTGTTGAATGTAAAAAATGTGGATTCCTTCCAATTCAAAATCTAGAGTAGGCGCAAAAGTCATTCTAAGAAGGTGAATTACAATGTCACATTATTTGAGTTACAGGAAATTGTGTATTTTGGATTGGAAAATAACCTTTTCCTCAATGCCAGCGTAGAATTTTTTTGGTCAAACATACGTTTTTAAACACAGGAATTAGTAGTGATATAGAATTAGTGCAATTCTTAAGTATGCAAGTGCATACCATATGAACTTGCGTAAGTTCTCACAAATACACATAAGTTACCTCACAAAATTGCATAAGTTTTCACACACATACGTAAGTTAACCCATCACAACCTACACATATTTGTGAGAACTTATGAGATTTTGTGAGATAATTTATGTATATTGGACCCCCAGGGCTTATCAAGGGTTCCCTTTTGATGATGTGAACCGTTTTTCATGTAAGGCCCCTTGTGTATATCATATTAAGAGAAATTAAGTCGTTAAGATGATCATATCTTATTTAATTTATCTCATTTCAGTCCAAAAAAGTAAACAATATGTGCGCTTTTTAAAATATACCTTGTTTTTTTGTGACAAATGCAATAAATTGAATAGGTTACGATTATCAGATTGACTTATAATTTTGTGTAGATGATACACACGAAATGCCTGACAAAATTAAGGTTCGAATTATAAAAATGAGACCCGTGATGTGCCCCATGGCCCCGGACACAGCACCGTCTCTTCCACATTATAGATTAGAAGGAATCTACCTCCTTATGCTTATATTTATAAAAATAGCAGTGTTACATCCACACAATTTTCTCCCCTACAATTTCCACAAATGAGGTGACAACCAAACTTTTAAAAGTTGACCCACACTTCAATTGGTATAACTTTCATTATGTCATGCCACCTCATTTGTGGGAATTATGGAGAAGGCAATTGCGTGGATAAAATAGTTTTCTTTTAAAAATTATTAAAAAAACATAAATAAATACTATTTGGGTATCTATTTTTATTTTCAAAAAATTGTAATCAGTCTATTAGTTTTAATTTTGTAATCACAAAAACTTAGGTTCACTTGTATAAATAAATAAATAAATCATTATTTTCTCATTCTCACATCCCCTCCTGCTAGGGATGGTCATTTTCTCCCACCTCGCTCCGCTCCTGCATCTTCTCACTTTGGTTTTCCCTGCCCCATTAGACGGGAATGGATTTTACTTCCCTCGCCCCGTTATACCCAACCACCGCCTGATTATATTTATTAAACATATTTATATGTGTATAATAAGTATATTTATTTATTTTTCACTAAAATAAAATTAATCATTAAATGGTTATCTTTTATTGATTTATTTTTTATTTTATATCTTAAATTGTCATTAAATGTAAATTGCTATTCGCAATATACTATATTTTCTATAATTTTTATTAATATTTTCATTCTTCAACTTACAAAATTAACCCGTTTCTCGCCCCACACCTGCCTTATCGCCACTACCCTTTCTGATATGATACAAAGTGAGGTGGATTACTATAAACTCACTACAAACCCAACACGTGAACATCCTTAACTCCGGCCACCACCCACTACTCATTTACCACCTCAGGCTATCTCTAGCTTTGTGACAGTTCCAAGAGCAAATACGAAAATTTTGAAAGGAGGATGTGACAAGGTTGTCGCCAGCATAGGTAGGAGAAAGTGTCACATTCTACTGAATTTCCTAGTACAAAATAGCGATCCTGGTTTCTCTTCCTTTGATTGTTGTATTCCGGACTTAGGTTCCGTGGAGTTGGTGGTTGTATATCTTGTTGTTATCCTTTAATTCCGTGTGTTTGAGTTTTAGGATGTATTGGGCGTGTTTCGAACAGGTTGGTTGAGCTTTAGTCCCATTCCTTGTTGCCCAGATTTTTGGTGGTACGCTCGAGCGGGTCCCTTTGCACTCGAGAGGAGTTTGATTTTTGGTTGTCTGCTCGAGCAGGTCTTCTTGCGCTCGAGCGGGATTTACACACTCCCAGCATTTTGTGCCTCAGCAAAACTTCTGCAGGTGCATTTTTCATGCTCGAGCGGTTTTCCTTACGCTCGATTGGGTATATGGGCGCTCGAGCGGGTAGTTCATTATCTGTAAAAGTACTGGAAGGGGGAAATCTACGCTCGAGCGGCTTGCTCTTTGCACTCGAGCGGGTGTGTTTTGCAGTTGTGTCTTGGCGCTCGAGCGGGAATCTTTGCGCTCGAGCGTGTCCAGTTTTTGTGTCTGACGCTCGAGCGTCCTATTCTCCGCTCGAGCGAGTCATACGTATATCAGTAGACAGCAGCGGGATTACACTTCACTTTTTTATCTCTTCCTTTTTCAAAAACCCTAGATCTGAGCTCCCTCTCTCTCTAAACAACTTCTCTCTAGGGATTGATCTACTTCTAGTGAGTTTCTAACCTAGACTCTTTGTAAGAAAGATAGAGGGTGTTGAGGGCTTCCTTTTAATCTGAAAAATCTTGGATTTGGAGCACTTTGGATTTTGGTCATCTCCTCCATTTGAGCTCTTCATCTCGAGGTAGGGATAACTACTCATTCCTATGGTCTTTGACGTAAACTATTGGTCTTTTTGATGTAATGTTGAGTTGGGTGATTTTGGGTGTTAGGGTTTCAAAATGTATAAAAGAGGGGTTTTGTATTTTGAGCCTATACATGTGTATTTGAGCCTAGAAATTAGAATATTGGTCTTGTTAATAATATTTGGACCTTTGGGTCAATATTGAGCTTAAAGGGAAAAATGCCATATTTGGGTATATTTGGGTCATTAGTGTAATTAATGACATTTGTTATGAAATTGAGTTGGGGATAGTGAAATTTGCTCATTATGAGATAGAATTGTGGAGTTGGATTTATAAATCGCTCACTTTTGAAAATGTCAATTATATATCTATTGAGGCATTTATTATCTGTTTAGAAATAACTGCTTTGGGCTATTGGTAGAGGATAGTCTTGCTTATTGTAGGCATTGCATGATGATTTGGTGAATTGAAACTAATCAAGTTGTGTATTTGAATACATGGGTGCCAAATCCCGCGGATGAGATTTTCGTAAAATGGCCGTTTGAATAAAATTATACATAGGTGCCGAATCCCACGGATGCAATTTCCGTAAAATAGCAATCCGAATATATCTATACATGGGTGCCAAGTCTCGCTGATGAAATGTCCGTAAAATGGCCATAAGAGAATGAAAATACATGGGTGCCGAATCCCGCGGACGCAATTTTCGTAAAATGGCAGTTTGTAGTATTGTTGGCATGGGATGTAGTCTCACTTCAGTTATTTGGCCAGGTCCTGAGCCATGTTTATAAGTCGAGTTTTGTTAAGTTAAACATTTATCAAGTGCTAATGTTTTAGTTGTTTCTCATATTATGTTTAGCATATCTCTACTGGGCATTGGCTCACCCTATATGGGACATCATTTTCAGGTACAGGAGTTATGCCACCTCCAAGGACGTAGCTTGGGAGGCTTGAGGCTGTAGACTCTTTTTTTTTGTTGTTTGTTGTATTACATGTATATCAAGCCAAGGGCTTATTTGTGTAGAGTTAATACTCTCTTTTTGTAACCAAGTGTTGACTTGAAAAGTTGTAAGCCCATAGGGCGTTTACTTTTATTGTCAACATGTAATACCTTTTGTAAGAATACTCTGATGATTATAATATGAAAACTCTTTTATTTATCGTGAATGTATGCTATAATGGGTTTATTTTTTAGGGCATTACAACTTGGTATCAGAGCGTACCGGGTTCGAATACTTTGGGTACGCGGGAAGTGGTTAGTACCACAATGGGTTCGTCTCGCTTGATAGAGACTTAGATGTAGTGTTATATGCTTATGTGATAACATGTTTATGTGACTATTTGGGTATGGGATTTAGTTTTAAGGATATTGATTGGATCCTTGGGTTTCTATGAGTCTTGTTGGAAAAGCACTTGATCAATGCTGTTTCTAACCGGAACTCTAGTAACGCTTCGGGACTATCATTATCCGGAAGTGAAATTCGTAGGTGCTTATGTGGTTATGTTCTTACGTTGAGTGAATTACAATTGTTCATTGCATTAGGACGCGAGTGTTATAGCTTCGGCACATTTGTGAATGTGCTAATGTTCTTCATTACCTTTATAAGGATGTCAAGACGAGGGCGTGGTGGTAGGCGAAGCAGGCCTAGAAGGCAGGAAATGCCTATACCGGATGATATTCCAGCGCAGCATGAGGGGGTTGGTCAGGCCAATCTGACCGAGCCAGCAGGCCAACAGGCTATGGGCGCTTTAGCCCGTGGTATAGCAGATGCTTTGAGGGAATCCATGGGCATTCTCAAAGCTGAGAATCTAGTTCAGGCCCAGGTTCAGGCCCCGGTTGTTGATGCAGGGCCTTCCTTTCAAAAGAGGGAGTTCTTCCGGTCTAATCCGGAAGAGTTTGTTGGGGATCCAAAGGAGCCACATAAGGCTGATGAGTGGTTAGAGCAGATGACCAAGACATTTGAGATGGTTGGCATCGAGGACGGGGTATTAAAGGTGACCTTGGCATCTTTCCAGCTTAAGGGGGATGCGGGTCAATGGTGGAAGTTCACGAGGGGCCGTATTGGTGGCACTTGGGAGGCTTTTGTAGATGTTTTCCAGGAGAAGTACATAGCCCCAGCTATTAGGGAAAAGCTGAGGGACCAGTTTTGCCAACTCAAGTAGCTAGGTTTGTTAGTGCCGAGTTTGAGGCCGCCTTTACCAGTTTGTCCAGGTACGCACCTGAGCTCGTGGCATCGAAGGAACGCTGTTGTATTGAGTTCGAGAGGAAGTTGAGGCATGGCCTCAAGATGAGGGTTGGAGGATCCATGATCCGGGAGTATGGACGTCTTGTGGATGCCGCGACCCATATGAAGTCTATGATGGAGGAGGACGAGAGGATGAGGGGCTCCAAGAGGAGTCAGGAAGGCCAGGGGGATGGCAGGAGGTAGAGGGGTTCTAACCCTCAGCAATCCCAGAGTGAGGTCTACCTTTCCAGTACTGGGTTCGGGTTCTGGGAAAGGTAGCCAGGGGGACTTTACTTGTTCCAAATGTGGTCAGTTGGGCCACAAGTCTCCAGCTTGTCCGCAGAGGGAAGGAGGTCAGGGAGCAGCTTCATCTTCAGCTCGGCCTCAGAGTCAGAGTTAAGGCAGAGGCTAGTCGTCCTCTTGTTATCAGTGTGGTCAGGCAGGACACCTGAAGAGGTTCTTCCCACAGTTGGGTGGTACACCCGGGGCATCTGGTTCGAGACAGACGTAGAGTTCGCAGCCAGCATAGTCTGTTCAGGCCTCGAGGGCCAATCAGGGGGCTTCATCGTCTCAGTCTGTGCATCAGTCCTTTGCTCTGAGAGGTGAGCAGGTAGATCAGGGCCTACAAGGCAAGTGTATGCTGTTACCGCGCAGGATCTTGTACCGGCTCCATCTGTTGTAAGAGGTACCTTTTTGTTTTGCAACTCGGTTGCTAATATGTTGATTGATACGGGTGCATCTTATTCCTTTATATCTGCTGCTGTTTTGGGATTGGAGTTGGCGCAGTTAGCATCTCCTATTTGTGTTATATCGCCTATTGGGGCGAATTGATTTTGAAACACGGATGTAGAGGTTGTGACATAGAGGTCGCCGACCGCCAACTTCCATTCCCTTTTGTAGTTATGCCCATGTCGGGTTTTGATGTTATTTTGGGTATGGACTGGTTATCGTCATACCGGGCAGTTATTGATTGTTACTGCCCGAGGGTCACAGTTTGTACCGTGAGCGGGGAGTGTTTCTATTTCTTGGGGGATCGGGTTGGTAGTGTGTTGCCACCGGTGTATGATCCACGAGGGCGAAGTGAGCTTAGTGGCCTTCTCGCTAGCCATATGAGTAGTGAGTGTGATGAGATCGGGTTGAGTTACCGAGAGTGGTTTGCGAGTATTCGGATGTTTTTCCCAAGGATCTTGTTAGTTTGCCACCACATCGAAAGATAGAGTTCTCTATTGATTTAGTGCCGGGCACAGCGCCGATTTCTATGGCACCTTACCGTTTTGCCCCAGCCGAGTTGAGTGAGTTGAAGGTTCAACTCCAGGAGTTGCTAGATAAGGGTTTTGTTCGCCCAAGTGTTTCATCGTGGGGAGCACCGGTCCTCTTTGCTAAAAAGAAAGATGGTGCCTTGAGACTTTGTATCGACTACCGGAAGTTGAATCGGGCTACGGTTAAGAATAAGTATCCTATGCCCCGTATAGATGACTTGTTTGACCAGTTAAAAGGGTCCCGTTGTTTCTCCAAGATAGACTTAAGATCGGGTTACCATCAGTTGAGGGTCAGGGAGGAGATATTCCGAAAACGGCATTTCGTACGCGGTATGGCCACTATGAGTTTCTGGTGATGCCTTTCGGGCTCACCAATGCACCGACAGTGTTTATGGATTTGATGAACCGGATATTCTAGGAATTCTTAGATCGTTTTGTAGTCGTTTTCGTGGACGACATTCTGATTTATTTGCCTTCGGAGGAGGAGAACGAGGAACACTTGAGAGTGGTGCTCAAGTTGCTTAGAGCCCATAGGTTGTATGCCAAATTTGGGGAGCGTGAGTTCTGGCTAGGAGAGATCAAGTTCTTAGGTCATGTGGTTTCCGGGGAAGGGGTGTCTGTTGATACATCCAAGATTGAGGCAGTGCAAGATTGGGCACAGCCTAAGAGCATTTTTAAGATCCGCAGTTTTCTGGGATTAGCTGGGTATTATCGCCGGTTTGTGAAAGATTTCTCTAGACTAGCTTCGCCGTTGACTAGATTGACGAGGAAAGGAGTCAAATTTGTATGGAGTGAGACTTGTGAAAAGTCGTTTCAAGAGTTGAAAGTTAGATTGACCACCGCTCCGGTGTTGATTATTCCGGAGAGAGGTTTGGGTTATGCGGTTTATTATGATGCCTCACGAGAGGGATTGGGTTGTGTCTTGATGCAAGAAGGGAAAGTGGTAGCCTATGGCTCACGTCAGTTGAAGATTCATGAAAGGAATTACCCTACTCACGACCTAGAACTAACAGTAGTAATTTTTGCCTTGAAGATTTGGAGGCACTACCTGTATGGTGAGAAATTCGAGGTGTTCTCGGATCATAAGAGCTTGAAGTACCTGTTTACACCGAGGGACTTGAATTTGAGGCAGAGGAGGTGGATGGAATTCATTGAGGACTATGACTTTGAGTTGCACTATCACCCGGGAAAGGCCAATGTTGTGGCCAATGCCCTTAGTAGGAAATCCATTAGTGATGTTGCTTGTATAGCCATCCGGGAGTGGGAGATGTTAGGTGCACTTGGCGAGTTCGATTTGCTTTTGGGCGAATCCATTGAGGCTGCGGCCTTGTTTTCTGTGGTTGCACAGCCTACACTTGTGACTCGAGTGTTAGAGGCACAAAGAGGTGACCTTGAGGTAGAATCCCTCCGAGAGAAGATCTCCAGTGGGAAGGCTGAGAAGGGTTTGACTGTGTATCCCGACCTGAGTGTGAGATACCGAGACTGTCTATTTGTGCCGGAGTCTTGTCGAGAGGACGTACTCCGAGAGTTTCACCATTCGCGCCTTGCGGTACATCCGGGAGGCACTAAGATGTATCGTGATCTAGGTCGTCAGTTTTGGTGGCGGGGTATGAAGAAGGATGTGGCAGTTTTCGTGTCTAAGTGCCTTACTTGTCAGCAAGTGAAGGTCGAGCATCAGAGGCCAGCGGGTTTGCCGCAACCCTTGCCTATTGCCAAGTGGAAGTGGGAGCATGTCACTATGGACTTCATTGTAGGTCTTCTGAGGACTCAGTGGGGTAGTGATGCTATTTGGGTGGTTGTAGACCGGTTGACTAAGTCAGCGCACTTTATTCCTATGCACGTGAGGGATTCGGTAGATCATCTTGCCGCCTTGTATATTCGGGACATAGTGAGGTTGCACATGGTCCCAGTGTCGATCGTATCTGATAGAGATCCTCGTTTTACTACTAGGCTGTGGCAGAGTTTGCAAAGTGCCTTGGGCACTAAACTGACCTTTAGCACAGCTTACCATCCTCAAACTGACGGACAGTCCGAGCGTACTATTCAGATCCTTGAGGATATGCTTCGAGGTTGTGTCCTTGACTTTAGTAGGACGTGGGAGAGGCACTTGCCCTTGGTGGAATTTGCCTACAACAACAGCTTTCAGTCTAGTATCGGTATGGCGTCGTTTGAGGCCTTGTATGGCCGACTGTGTAGGTCTCCGATTTGTTGGACCGAGGTGGGTGATGCACCTTTGTTGGGCCTGGAGTTGGTGAGGGAAACGACGGAGAAAGTTGAGCTTATCCGTAAAAGGCTTGTTACAGCCCAGAGTCGCCAAAAGAGTTATGCCGACCGTAGGAGGAGGCCTTTGGCATTTAAGACGGGTGATCATGTTTTCTTGAAAATATCACCTAGGCAGGGTTTGATGAGGTTTGGGAAGAGTGGGAAGTTGTCCCCTCGATTTATCGGTCCCTTTGAGATCCTTGAGAGGATTGGGGAGGTTACTTACCGTTTAGCTTTGCCGCCGCAGTTGTCCGGAGTGCATAACATATTTCATGTTAGTATGCTTCGGAAGTATGAGCCGGATCCATCGCATGTGTTGGATTGGACCGACTTAGAGGTAGATGAGGATGCCTCGTATGAGGAGAGACCAGAATGGGTCTTGGATAGGCGGGATCAAGTCTTGCGGGGCAAGACCATTCCCTTGGTAAAGGTTTTGTAGAAACATCACGGAGTGGAGGAAGCCACTTGGGAACGTGAGGCGGATGTCCGTGAGAAATATCCGGACTTGTTTGTAAATGTTTAACCATGTATTGGGATTTTGTAATATTAATGAACTTTAAGAGCATTAAATATGTCTTAAGTTGTAAAACATTGTGAATGTTTTGGTTTATGGGAATATTGTGGAACTTGCCATGTAATGGAAGTTTATTTTAACATTGCATATGTTAACTCTGTTTTAGAAATGCAAATATAATTTTGGCATTGAATTTGTTTTGTGATGCATGTTAATAATGCATGTTGGAGATTATGTTGGAAGTTTGCCTCTTGAATAGAGATGGAATGACCGGTAATGGGTCAAGTTGTTGAATTTTATATTGTAATAATGTTGGTGATTGAGAAAACATGTTTTTGAAAAACTTGTACTTAATTTCGGGGACGAAATTCTTTAAGGGAGGAGGTTATAGCGATCCCAGTTTCTCTTCCTTTGATTGTTGTATTCCGAACTTAGGTTCTGTCGATTTGGTGGTTGTATATCTTGTTGTTATCCTTTAATTCTGTGTGTTTGAGTTTTAGGATGTATTGGGCGTGTTTCAAACAGGTTGGTTGAGCTTTAGTCCCATTCCTTGTTACCCAGATTTTTGGTGGTACGCTCGAGCGGGTCCCTTTGCGCTCGAGTGGAGTTTGATTTTTGGTTGTCCACTCGAGCGGGTTTTCTTGCGCTCGAGCGGGATTTACACACTCCCAACATTTTTGTGCCTCTGCAAAACTTCTGCAGGTGCGTTTTTCACGCTAGAGCGGTTTTCCTTACGCTCGAGCGAGTAGCACTCGAGCGGATATATGGGCGCTCGAGTGGGTAGTTCATTGTCTGTAAAAGTACTGGAAGGGGGAAATCTACGCTCGAGCGGGTGTGTTTTGCAGTTGTGTCTTGGCGCTCGAGCGGGAATCTTTGCGCTCGAGCGTGTCCAGTTTTTGTGTCTGACGCTCGAGCGTCCTATTCTCCGCTCGAGCGGGTCATACGTTTATCAGTAGACAGCAGCGAGATTACACTTCACTTTTTCATCTCTTCCTTTTTTAAAAACCCTAGATCTGAGCTCCCTCTCTCTCTAAACAACTTCTCTCTAGGGATTGATCTACTTCTAGTGAGTTTCTAACCTAGACTCTTTGTAAGAAAGATAGAGGGTGTTGAGGGCTTCCTTTTAATCTGAAAAATCTTGGATTTGGAGCACTTTGGATTTTGGTCATCTCCTCCATTTGAGCTCTTCATCTCGAGGTAGGGATAACTACTCATTCCTATGGTCTTTGACATAAACTATTAGTCTTTTTGATGTAATGTTAAGTTGGGTGATTTTGGGTGTTAGGGTTTCAAAATGTATAAAAGAGGGGTTTTGTATTTTGAGCCTATACATGTGTATTTGAGCCTAGAAATGAGAATATTGGTGTTGTTAATAATATTTGGACCTTTGGGTCAATATTGAGCTTAAAGGGAAAAATGCCATATTTGGGTATATTTGGGTCATTAGTGTAATTAATGACATTTGTTATGAAATTGAGTTGGGGATAATGAAATTTGCTCATTATGAGATAGAATGGTGGAGTTGGATTTATAAATCGCTCACTTTTGAAAATTTCAATTAATATCTGTTGAGGCATTTATTATCTGTTTAGAAATAATTGTTTTGGGCTATCGGTGGAGGATAGTCTTGATTGTTGTAGACATTGCATGATGATTTGATGAATTGAAATTAATCAAGTTGTGTATTTGAATACATGGGTGCCAAATCCCGTGGATGAAATTTTCGTAAAATGGCTATTTGAATATAATTATACATGGGTACAAAATCTCGCGGACGCAATTTCTGTAAAATGGCAATCCGAATATATCTATACATGGGTGCCGAGTCCCGCGGATGAAATGTTCGTAAAATGGCCATAAGAGAATGAAAATACATGGGTGCCGAATCCCGCGGACGCAATTTTCGTAAAATGGCAGTTTGTAGTATTGTTGGCATGGGATGTAGTCTCACTTCAGTTATTTGGCCAGGTTCTGAGCCATGTTTATAATTCGAGTTTTGTTAAGTTAAACATTTATCAAGTGCTAATATTTTAGTTATTGCTCATATTATGTTTAGCATATCTCTACTGGGCGTTGGCTCACCCTATATAGGACATCATTTTCAAGTACAGGTGGTATGCCACCTCCAAGGACGTAGCTTGGGAGGCTTGAGGCTGTAGACTCTTTTTTTGTTGTTGTTTTGTTGTATTACATGTATATCAAGCCAAGGGCTTATTTGTGTAGAGTTAATACTCTCTTTTTGTAACCAAGTGTTGACTTGGAAAGTTGTAAGCCCATAGGGCGTTTACTTTTATTGTCAACATGTAATACCTTTTGTAAGAATACTCTGATGATTATAATATGAAAACTCTTTTATTTATCGTGAATGTATGCTATAATGCGTTTATTTTTGAGGGCGTTACAGACCCCATTAAAATGAAGATTGAAGGAGTGGAAGTCAATAAAAGATTCTTAAATAGTCTTTGAAAAATTGAGAAATTGAGAAAGTAAAGGACTTGTACATGATTGTAGAAAATGTGTAGATAATTGTGTAGATAGTTTTAGAGAGTATGATAGGACATTGATGGTTGAAAAAAGCTTCCATAAAGCTTCTACAAACCTCATTTCCTATATATTCTAGAAACTTTCTATAAGACCAAGCTTGCCTATAAATAGGGGAGGAGCTCATTTGTTTCAAACCATTCCAGAGTTGTACAAATTTTCTTCAAGTGAATACAAACCCAGGTCAAAACACCAACATTGTAATAGCCCTCACACTGTCCTAACCATACTCATATGCATTCATATGATTCCGTCTTGTTAATCTTGCATTTCTAGTCTTGTCCTTGTTCACTTAAGGGTTACAGCCTGCATTGTACCTTACTCGGTGCGGGTTTAGCCGAGGTCACCCTGAGCCTAGGTCAGTTTGGAACCTCTTGCATCTAAGACCATCTTGGAATTTACTTTGGTTGACTCCACCTTCGCTCAGACATGTTGGCCGAGATGTCACTATCTAGGCCGAGGCGTTCGTCGCCAAGGCCGAGATGTGTATTATCTAGGCCGAGATGTTACCCTCGAACCTAAGTGACCTTACTCCTGGATTGGTACGACCTAGACCGAGGTGTGGCACATCTAGGCCAAGGTGTGGCACAGCTAGGCCAAGTGTTGTCCTTTCTAGCCGATGTCCTTGCCCCTTGCTTGCCGAAGTCTTGTTGTTAGCCGATGTCGTTACTTGTCGGAGTGCTCTTGCCGCGTAGCTTGTTGAGTACACTTTGTCATAGTCTTGTCCTTTCACTCAGTCACCTTTTCGAGTAGAACCAACCAGCCGTTGCTATGTACCCCTTCAGAGGGTTAAGTCAGCCGACAGACCCAGAAAATATACATTTTGTATTATATCTTTGCCTTGTAGAGAGAGAAGCGCTCTAGGAAGAAGAAGAACTTTTAGAGTGAGAGAGTAGGCTTTCGAGCTTGATTCATACATTAATTTATACAATTTTTTAATACA
>NW_021028343.1:113766-141578 GCF_004153795.1 Camellia sinensis | reverse complement strand
CTCTTGGAACTTGAAAGCCTTGAAAGACTTTAATTGTTGAGACTTGAGAGATTTGTTAGATAAACTTGATTTGCCCTTGGATTTTGTACAAGATGTGATGTGCCTTGATTTGATAAAGACTTCGGATATCATTCATGTAAACCCCTTTATTATTTATACCATTCACTGAGTATCCAAGCTCACCCCTCTATATATATATATATATATATGTAGGTGACGAGCAGGACGGCGGTGACGCCTAGATGTACTTGCCACTTGTTTTGGATTTTGCACTTTTGCAGCATCTTGAAGATTATGCTTCTTAGTTGTATTTCATTGTATTCTTATATTTGATGGCTGAGAAGCCTTTTGGTCAAGATGTATTTTTGCACTCCATTTTTGTTGTATTAAAGCTATGTAATGATGTATGCCATTTCATTTAACTTATGCACTGCTCTTATGGACTACTTAGCTTTGAATTTATTGCTTCCGCATTTGTAAGCCCCATATGTATACTCTGTTTGTGTGTGAATTTTGAAAGTTGGCCTTCGGTACTCTCGGATTACTGGCCATCATGACACCATTCTACTAGGGGCGGAATGGGGTCGTGACAGATTGGTATCAGAGCACACGTTTCTTATAGTACGTTATTCACACACTTTAGTCCTAAAGAGCATAGGGTTTCCTTTAGAAAAATGTTAGGTTTGCATCATATTGCTTGCTATTTGACAAGGTGTGCATCATCTCGGCATGACCATTTGTTATTTGCATACATGATTCTTGGTCCAGTTTGTTTTAAAGTTGCATTCGGCATACTCATAGCATCATGAGGAGAGGTAGACCACCAGTTGGCCGAGATCAATCGGAGGATAGACTGGACAGACTAGAAAGACTGGTTGAAGGTTTAACCCGTGAGTTGAGACAAATGAGGCAGCAGAATGCTCGTGCTACATCTACCCAGGCCGACCAGACGAATGGCCGACATGCAGTTCCGCCTCCACCTCCTCCGATGCCTCAAGTACCTCCGAAGCCAGCCTTATATGGGGACGGTACGATCGCCTTAATTAGGGAGTTTAAGAAGATGAGACCGCTGAGATTCTCAGGGGGTATAGAGCCGATGAAGGCCAAGGTGTGGGTTTTGGAAATGGAGAAGTTGTTTGAGATCTTTCCCAGCACCGACGCTCAGAAGGTTACATTGGCAGCATTCACATTAGACGATGACGCTCGAAGGTGGTGGATGATGATCCGGGAAGCTAATCCTGGTTTAACTTGGGCCAGATTTTTGGAGCTGTTTTACAACAAGCATTACCCCCTTAGCGTCCGAGATCGCAAGACCACCGAGTTTCAAGCTCTGATGCAAGGCAACATGACAGTGGCAGAATACGACCGTGCTTTCACTGAATTGGCGAGATACGCGCCTCATATGGTCAGTGATGAATATAGGAAAGCCAGGAAGTTTGAAAGTGGACTACGTGGACCGATCCAGGATCGAGTCAACATGCTCAATATGCCGACTTATGCCGAGGTGTTAGACAAGGCCATTCTGGCGGAAGCCAACTTAAACCGATATCAAAATTCAGGAGAGGGTCAGAGGAAAAGACAGAATTATGAAGGTCGTCGGATATCGTTTAGTGCCGAGAAGAAGGCGAATGTAGGCAGTTCCAACAACTCAAATCGGGATGGTAATGCTAAGCCGACGTGTGCGAGTTGTGGGAAGCCGCATCTCGGGGTTTGCCGTTGGGCAACAGGAGCCTGCTTTGAATGTGGCGAGACGGGCCACCGCGTGAAAGACTGTCCAAAGGCAAGGGCTGATGATGGTAAGAAAAATGGGAGCACCTCGGGCTCTACACACGGAAGCAACGTCGGAAGGACACAAATGAGACAGGGCAGAGTTTTTTCTCTAGTGCCAGGGGACACCCAGAATGCTGAAACGGTAGTGTCAGGTACACTCTCAATCTGCTCTCAAGTTTCATACATCTTGATTGATTCGGGCTCTACACATTCATTTGTATCTGTTAAATTTGTCGAGAAGTTGAACAGACCGCTAGAACCCCTTGATTATGTGTTATCTGTATCTACTCCATCTAGGGGAACAAAAATTGTTGCATCCATATATAGGGCGTGTGTTGTAATGATTGAGGGTGTAGAGTTATTAGTTGATTTGATGCCATTAAGCATGACTCACTTCGATGTCATATTGGGAATGGATTGGTTAGTAGCGAATCATGCATCCATTAATTGTGTTACTAAGAGCATCACATTGAAGACCCCAAACCAAGCCGAGATCATTTTCTAGGGCAAGGGAGTAGTACCCCCACCTTACTTAATCTCATCCATGAAGGCCTGTAAGTTGATCCAAAAAGGGTGTCAGGGTTATTTGTGCAGTATACTAAGTGATTTGAATGGAAGTGTTGAGTTAGCCGGCATACCAGTTGTTAAGGAATTTCCCGACGTCTTTCCAAATGAGTTGCCTGGCCACTTAGTCGATAGAGAAATAGAGTTTACTGTGGACATCATGTCGGGAACGCAACCTATCTCCAAAACACCCTATAGAATGGCCCCAGCTGAACTTAAGGAGCTAAAATTGCAATTACAAGAATTGTTGGATAAAGGATTCATTAGGCCGAGCACTTCACCATGGAGAGCACCCGTTCTATTTGTTAAGAAAAAGGATGGCACACTTCGCCTTTGCATTGATTACAGGGAACTTAATAAGGTAACCATTAAGAACAAGTACCCGTTGCCTAGGATTGATGATTTGCTGGATCAACTACAAGGAGCACGAGTCTTCTCCAAGATTGATCTTAGGTCGGGCTACCATCAACTGAAGGTTAAAACCGAGGACATTGAGAAGACTACTTTTCGGACAAGGTATGGCCACTATGAATTTTTGGTAATGCCTTTCGGAGTGACCAATGCCCCTACAGCATTCACGGACTTGATGAACAGAGTCTTTAAGCTGTATCTAGATGAGTTCGTAGTTGTTTTTATTGACGACATATTGATCTATTCCAAGAGTACAATTGAGCACGAGAATCATCAGAGACTCGCCCTGCAAATCTTGAGAGACAAGAAGTTGTACGCCAAGTTGAGCAAGTACGAGTTTTGGATTTTCGACATTTCATTTTTAGGGCATGTGATTAATGAAGAAGGTATATCAGTTGATCCCAGTAAGATTGAAGCCATTGTGAATTGGCCGACGCCGACCAACGTGTCCGAGGTTCGTAGTTTTCTGGGCTTGGCAGGTTATTACAGAAAGTTTGTGAAGGACTTCTCAAGGATTGCAGTACCATTGACACAACTAACTAAGAAGGGAACAGCATATGAATGGACCGATGATAGAGAATCAGCCTTCTAGGAGTTGAAGACGAGGTTAGTTACGGCACCAGTTCTTGTACTCCCATTAGGTAATGAGGAATTTCAGATTTTCAGTGATGCTTCACACAAGGGTTTGGGTTGTGTATTAATGCAAGGGGGCAAAGTCATAGCATATGCATCTCGTCAGTTGAAACTTCATGAAAAGAACTATCTAACCCATGATCTAGAGTTGGCAGCCGTGGTGTTTACTTTGAAGATTTGGCGTCACTACTTGTATGGAGCCCCTTGCCAAGTTTTTACAGATCACAAGAGCTAGAAGTACTTGTTCACTCAAAAAGAACTGAATTTGAGGCAGAGAAGGTGGCTTGAATTATTGAAGGACTACGACATTCAGATTCGGTATCACCCAGGTAAAGCAAACTCGGTAGCCGATGCATTGAGTAGGTGTAGACACCCCATTTTTGACCGTCCTCAAGACTTGGACGTCACCATTGGAACACTTGGTGATTACCCTTGTTTGTGTTCGTCTTGAGTTCCCAGAGGCCTTGGCTCGGGCGCCTTGTCTCAGGATCCTCGACTCGACTGTGTTGTGGTCTGGTTTGCACCAACACATGTGTTTTGCCTTGGAGGCGCAGGAATGCTTGTGAGGCATCCCCACACATCACCCGCCATGGCTTGAGGCCCCGGCCAAGTGATTTTCATGCATCGGCAATGTATATTGCCGGTCGGCACTCTTTGTTGCCGGTCGGCCATTTATTTTTCCAAAATGGAAATTTTGAATGGCCGATCACTGTTCATCTACTTTTGGTAGATATTTTTGTGCCAGCTGTGATAGCTGGCACCCACCTTTTCTCCCCTCCATACACGTGTATGGAGGGATCTCTCTCTTGACAAGCTTATTTGACAAGCTTTACAAGAGAGAGCTCTTAAGAGAGAGTCTCCTCTCTTGGATTTAGGGTTAGAAAACATAGTTAGAGAGCTCTGGTTTTAGGTTAGGATTTATTACTCTATCCTATATCTCTCTCTCTCTCTCTTGAGCTAAGTGTGTGTGTTTTGTCTTACTTTTGCTCACAAGCACCTACTAATACACCATCCCTTGGAGCTGAGGCCTCTTGAGGTTGTTTTGGAGGTTTTGAAGCTGGTTCAACCTAAAGAAGCTGCTGGAGCTCCATTGTTGAAGAGGGTCTTCAAGGGTAAAGAAGCTTGCTCCTTTTTTCCCCTTTCTTGCATTGTATTTTGCCTACCTTACCTGTTTTTTGGCTTTGCATATAATACCTAAAAGTTCTTTTTTTAGGCCCTCTAAATAGTTGTTTAAGGTTGCTTTAAGCTTTGGGGTTGTTTGACCCCTCTTAAGCCTTGTAAGGCTCCATTTTGTGCCATTTTGGTTGAGCTCCGGGATCATTGTGTTTGGGCCTCCTCACCACTGAAATCTTGAGGGATTTCAGTGGTAAGGATGGTGCCTTGAGGTCCCAAGAAGGAGAGGGCCACCCCCTCTCCTTGTTGTCCTTGAAAAGGACCATTTTTGTCTCTTGAGGGAGCACCTAGCTTAGGCTCTTGTTGACCATGCGTTAGCTGTTATTTATGCTTATTTTGCCATGAAATAGCATTGTTTTAAGTTGGTTTTGGTACACCATGCTTGCTTAGCATACATGCCTTGTAATGCCATTTTGTTGCCTTAACATGCCTTTGGTTGTAAACCATTGTTCTAGCATGTTTTAGGCTTGGCTTTGTGAAGCTTTCATGTTTATTTTGCCATGATTAAGGTCTGTCCTTAGTCGTTTGGATCGATTTTAGCATGTATTGCATAGTCCCTTTGCATTTTGGCTTGTTGGCCTCAAGTGTGTGATTGTGTGGTATGCATTACTTGCATCATTTTCAGTGGGTTGGGACCACTTGCCATGCTATTTCAGTCCTCATAACATGCTTGCATGCTTGCTTCTTGATGCTTCTTTGATGCTTTAAAAGCTTGTGTTGAATGCTCCATGTTTGGTGTCTTTTGCATGCTTCCATTTTTGGGATACTTGGATGCCATCTAGGTGTTCCCTTAGCATTGTTTAGGTCTGCCTTGAACATGTTTTAAGTCTTCTTGGCCTTGTGGGGCTTGGTTGGCTTGGCCATGGTTTAAGTCTCCTTGCCTTGCCTCAAGTATTTGGGCCAAATGCTTGCTTTGTTTAGTTGGTTTGGCACCTCCTATAGCATGATTTTCAGAGCTTAATTTGCATGCTATATGTCCATGTTTGCATCCTCTTAAGTGTGCTTGAGAATCGCTCTTTAATGCTTGAAGTGTTGGAGATCATTTGCATGCATGTTTGCATGCCATTAGTCCTTCATTTTTGGGCACTTTGGCCACTGTTTTTGGGCCTAGTGAGGGCTGCCTAAACCATGCTTAAGTCCATCCTTTGCTTGTTTGCATGTTTGCCTTGCATATTTGCTTGCATACTTGCATAAATGCATTGCATTGCCATGTTGCATCCTTAGCTCGCATGCCTAGGTTGCATTGCATTGTGCATGCATTGCCTCACCTCTTGAAGTGAGTCATGATAGAGGTAGAAGCCCCTTGGTTTGACTATGTGCATTGCATTACCTTTAAAATCAACATGCATAACTTGGTCTCTTGGCTCATCGCGCATTGAAATGCGCGATTGATGGTCCGAGAACCAAGGACCATGTCCCTTTCAGTCATAAACATGATAAGGGATATGGTTGGTGCATACATTGCTTGAATTGCATTGCCATGCAAAGCTCTGTCCTCTGCTGCTGTCAAACAGATTCTGCAAGAACTTTTTGCCGACCGACTGTGCATAGTGCCGACCGGCAATCCATCCTTGGCCAATAGCTTCATCAACAGCCGATGATCACATCTTACTGCTGGTGGCCATTCTCCTCAGCCGGTGGTGTCTCCCAATGTCCAGGGAAGCAATTCTGAGACTTTGGAAGTTTTCAGAGTGGCAAAGCAGGGAAAACAGAGGCAGCCTACGCATGGCAGTGGACTTCCGAGCAAGACCCGAGCACGCGTGCATTGAGCCCTCTTCCCGAGGCCCTTTCTATTGCTTTCTTAAATTAATTATTCTGTTTAATTAATTTAGTTGGCCTGTAATAATTAATTAGCTAAGATAGTTACTTCATTATTCGAATTGTATTATTCTTCTGGTCCCTCCGAGCGAGGGCGAATTTGAAATAAGTGTAGGTGAGTGTGTGCATATCTTCCAACCCTCACTTCCTTCTCCCTTTTACTTACCTGCTTTGATGGTTAGTAATAGGACATGTTTAATTTAGCATACCTTATGCTATGCATGCATGCATCATTCACCAGTGTTGCATGCACCGGGCTCGGCGCATCATGCTAACTGCACTAGTATTTCAAATCTAACTTGAATACATGCTACTTGTCCATTTTCACATGTCATTCTAGACTAGCCAAGCCTACTCTAGTAACATTCCGTATGCGTTGCATTAGGCATTTAAACATGGACTTGGATCATGCATTGATTGCTAACGAGTTCTTTGTTTTGGCGCGGAGTACGATGTAAGTATTTATGCTTTAGCATCCTTGCATGCGTGTGAGTTGTGCCATGATAGCATGATTACCATGAGGCTAGCTGCTTATGTGATATAACTGCTTGAATGCCTGTGGGTGAAGGTTGGATTGTCTGAGTTGGAATAGCTCATTGAAATCCGTGTTTTAGCCTACTTGCAAGTAGCAAATTCCAAAACATTTTTCCAAAACAACGGATATGCAATGCTTATTCCCAAATTAGGCAATCTAGTCTATACTTTTGTGGCTGTGCGCATAACATAGTAATTCTAGGCTAATTGTCGGGATAAGAACACATAATGTTTTCAAAAACGGATATCACGGTTAGTAGAGGCCGATCTTCGGATCGGACGAGAGGGGGTGCTCATAGCTGACCTTCCCCAATCGTACCCTAGC
Source organism: Camellia sinensis (assembly GCF_004153795.1). Classification (NCBI taxonomy): domain Eukaryota; kingdom Viridiplantae; phylum Streptophyta; class Magnoliopsida; order Ericales; family Theaceae; genus Camellia; species Camellia sinensis. The sequence continues at coordinate 134,350 of NW_021028343.1, read as the reverse complement.
TCCGCGAGCCGGAGGCAACTTTGGTGATGACGGACACGTGCCTTTGGCACCGAGTCAGGGTTTCCTAAATTCCCCCTTAAAAAATATTTAGGTGGCGACTCTGTATCTGGCAAAGCAGTCCATGTTTGGCACTTCTTTTCTAAAAATCTGTTTTCTCAAAACGATTTGCTGGATTTGGACTCTTTGGTTCAGATTAAGAACCGTGACACGAATCGAGTCCGAACTGTAGCGCGAGGGCCTCATGCAGGCGCGTCTACAGTAGGAAGTCAGTGGGAAGTTTGGCATGCCTAGCCATGATTTCAGTGGAGCCGACTACTATTGGGGAAGTAAAGGCAAGGCAAATGGAGGATGGATTCCTGAAGAAGGTAGCCGACGAGATTACCACCAGGCCGAGGTCAGGTTACACCCTTGAGAATGGAGTGCTTAAGTTTGAAGGAAGATTGTGCGTGGCTGACGTCCCAGAGTTGAAAGGAAATATTTTGCAAGACTCTCATGGATCCAGATTTGCAGTTCACCCAGGGAACACCAAGATGTATCAAGATGTAAAACAGACTTTTTGGTGGCCGAATATGAAAAGAAAGATAGCCGAGTTCGTGTCCCAGTGTTTGTATTGTCAACAAGTGAAAGTAGAACATCAGAGGCCAGTAGAACTTCTCCAACCTTTGCCGATTCCTGAGTGGAAATGGGAACACATCTCCATGGACTTTGTGATTGATTTGCCGAAGACACAGAAAGGAATGGATTCAATCTGGGTTATAATCGACAGATTAACTAAGTCAGCACACTTCTTGCCTGTTAAAACTCCGTTTAATGCTGATCGACTTGCTGTGTTGTATATGAATGAGATTGTTAGACTTCATGGTGTGCCGATGTCCTTTGTGTCAGACCGGGATTCAAAGTTTGTTTCTAGATTTTGGCAGAGTTTACAAAGGGCTTTGGGGACCGAATTGAGGTTTAGCACGGCTTTTCATCCCCAGACCGATGGCCAAACAGAGAGAACAACTCAGACACTTAAAGACATGCTTATATTATGTATATTAGACTTCAAGGGAAGCTGGTAAGTGCATTGGCCATTAGTAGAATTCGCTTACAACAACAGTTATCAGACTAGCATTGGCATGGCACCGTATGAAGCCTTATATAGAAGAAAGTGCAGATTGCCGATATGTTGGACCGAAGTAGGAGATAAAGCTTTGATCGGCCCTGATCTAGTTCAAAGGACAACCGAAAAGATCAAGCTTATCCAACAGAGAATCAGAACTGCTCAGAGTCGACAAAAGAGTTACGCCGACCAAAGAAGAAAGGAGTTAGAGTTTGAAGTAGGGGATCATGTATTCCTAAAAACCTCGCCGATGAAAGGAGTTTCAAGATTTGGGAAGAAGGGTAAATTGGCACCCCGTTACATTGGACCGTTCGAAATTCTTGAGAAAGTTAACCCAGTTGCCTACAGACTTGCTTTGCCGCCGAGATTAAGTCAAGTTCATAATGTGTTTCATATCCCGATGTTGAGGAAGTATATTCGGGATCCACTGCACGTGATTGATCATTTTGGGATTGTGGTTGATGAAGATTTAAGCTATGAAGAAAAGCCGATGCGTATTATCGGTAGACAAGTGAGGCAATTGAGAAACAAGGCAATACCGATGGTGAAAATTGAATGGAAGGAGCATTACGGCAGGGACACTACATGGGAAATGGAAGAAGAAATGAAAGTCCGATATCCGAAGTTATTCTTGAATCGAGGTAACTCAAGTTTGGGGACCAAACTTCCTTAAGGGGGGTAGGATGTAATAACCCTCACACTGTCCTAACCATACTCATATGCATTCATATGATTGTTTAGCCGAGGTCATCTTTAGTCTAGAACTTCCTTGGAACCACCTTGTTTGACCTCTACCTTCGCCCTGACATATTGGCCGAGATGTCATTATCTAGGCCGAGGTGTTCATCACCTAGGCCGAGATGTGTATTATCTAGGCCGAGATGTTACCTTTGCACCTAAGTGATCTTGTCCTGGAGTGGTATGACCTAGACCAAGGTGTGGCACATCTAGGCCAAGGTGTGGCACAGCTTAGTCAAGTGTTGTCCTTCCTAGCCGAGATCATTGTTCCCCTACTTGCCGATGTCTTGTTCTTAGCCGAGATCATTACCCGCCAGAGTGCCCATGCCATCTTGCTTGTTGAACACACTTTGTCATAGTCTTGTCTTTTCACCCAGCTAACTTTTTGAGGAGAACCAACCCGGTAGTGCCACGTGTCCCAGCTGAGTGTTAAGTCAGCCAGCAGACCTAGAATTGTATCATTTGCTATATGTCTTTGTTTAGGAGGAGAGAGAAGCTCTATAAGAAGAAGAAGAAGTTTTAGAGTGAGAGAGTGGGCTTTTGAGCTTGATTCCTAGAGATCAAACCGTTAGATTCGCGTATTGAGGTTAGATTCTTAATTTGCTTTTGTTGTTCCTTATGTTTATCTAGCTGCATTGCACGATCGAACCTGCTTTGCATGTTATGCATTGGTTTAAAGTTGGTTTTAGAAAGAGAAGATAGTGTTCATGTGTTTTTGAAGAAAAAGTCTTGTTTGATCCGAAAGTTTGCCTTAAGATTCATGTTTTGTGTTCGTTCTCGCAAGATCCTTGAATATGGGTACCCAAGTCCATGTTTTTGAGTTCATAGCATGAAATCTCAGATTTTGTAATAGCAAATTATGATCTTGCATTCATCTTCCTCCTGTTCATGTTCTTTATGTTCGACATGTTCTTCAAGAGAGGAAAACCCAGATTTTCCCGACCTCATTTCCTTGAATGTGGCCATCGAGGCAACACCTCGGCAAGGAGGTGTGGGACCTCGGCCTAGACCTAGTAGTCGCCCAGCATGTTTTCCCGAGATGAGAAACAGTGTTTTGTTTTGACTTAGCTTGGTTTTGAAGGATGCCGAGATCATCTGTATGCATGTGAACTTGTTTGAAAGTGCATTCAACAGACTTTACCATGTGTTTGTAGGACTTGGACTTGCCTTGACCCCGACGTCTGAAGAGCTATGTGAGTGGTATTTTTAATAAAGTTATGTTATTAAGTTTTGATAAAGTTTTGCCTTTCTTGTTTCGGAAAAGTATTTTGTGAAGTATGAATGATGATCCCTATTTTGTATATCAAGTATTAGCCTTGTTTTGAATGACAATCTTGAAAAGTCCGTACGTGCCAGGGGACTATAAGCATTTGTAGCACAATCTTGAAAAGTCCGTACGTGCTAGGGGACTATAAGCATTTGTAGCACAAATCTTGAAAAGTCCGTACGTGCTAGGGGACTATAAGCATTTGTAGCACAACCTCTGTTAATGTCACCCCTTGAAACTTGAAAGCCTTGAAAGACTTAAATTATTGAGACTTGAAAGATTGTTAGATAAACTTGATTTGCCCTTGGATTTTGTACAAGATGTGATGTGCCTTGATTTGATAAAGATTTCGGATATCATTCATGCAAACCCCTTTATTATTTATACCATCCACTGAGTATCCAAGCTCACCCCTCTCTATATATATGTAGGTGACGAGCAAGACGGCGGTGACGCCTAGATGTACTTGCCACTTGTTTTGGATTTTGCACTTTTGCAGCATCTTGAAGATTATGCTTCTTAGTTGTATTTCATTGTATTCTTGTATTTGATGGCTGAGAAGCCTTTTGGTCAAGATGTATTTTTGTACTTCATTTTTGCTGTATTAAAGCTATGTAATGATGTATGCCATTTCATTTAACTTATGCACTACTCTTATGGACTACTTAGCTTTGAATTTATTGCTTCCGCATTTGTAAGCCCCATATGTATACTCTGTTTGTGTGTGAATTTTGAAAGTTGGTCTTCGGTAATCTCGGATTACTGGCCATCACGACACCATTCTACTGGGGGTGGAATGGGGTCGTGACAAACACACACAAAAAAAAGATTGACCCTGGGTTTTGGACGGCCTACAACAAGCCTGAAGAAAGGAATACTCAAGAAAAGCCCAGAAGAAGCAAAGCATCCGAACCAACTATTTTACTTTTTATGTGAATCTAGATTGACCCAGGGCAATTTTCCAATTGCTCATAGAGATGGCATTTAGATATCAAAATGAGTGAGATTTCAGTTTCGAATCTAAAAAAGTACCCAAAAAAAATTTGATTAAAACACTAAAAACAAAAAACAAAACTTATTGATTGATTTACCAAAAAACAAAAACCTTTCAAAGGAGAAGAGAGACAGAACAAAGCAATGAGTTCCTAGACGCAGTAATTCGTATTTGTGAAGACTACTGGTAAGTACGTGAGTCCCAAACCCAGGTCAAAACACCAACACAAAAAAATGATTATCGTGTGCTTTTTTTTTTTTTCATATTTCCCGTAAGCAGAAAAAGGGGAGAGAGTTCTTGAACATTATCAATGTTTGTTATTGGTTGGTTGTTTGGGTTCAATTAATTTCATCAATAATTTTTTAATTTTTTAATTACCGGATATTTTTCCATAGAAATTTTTAAAGGATAAAAATCGAACGAAAAATGGAATGCAAAAAATAACTTGTCAACAAATAGAAATTGCAATTTCTTTTTTAATCCTAAAATATATATAAAACATAAATACATTTGCAAAAGTTTGAATCTTAACCGAATTTAGAATGTTCAAGTTGAGTTGGTTAAGAATTAATTAAGTACGAGCTCAGTTCGTCAAGTATTTCGTAAATTTAAAAGAAAATATCATTTTGCTCTTTAAATTATCACTCAAAAGCAATTCAATCCCTATATGTGACAACCTCATTCTGTATTATGTTTTTAATTCCTTAATTGTGCATGTACTTATGTGTTAAGTGTGAATTTGAGTGATTAATATATCATTAATATGATTTTGACTTTATATCTGTTGATCGCAGGAAAATCTATTAAGAATTCTACTTTGATCTGAAAATTGAAGGCCTTAATGATGTTAGAAACCGAAATTGGTTAATTTACTGTGATCAACATAATTTTTAGAGCCTATTAGCAAGTTTGATTTAAATTTGATTCAGTCTAAATTAATTAGATTAAACTAATTAGAACTAATGGTAATTAGTTAACCTTAAGTCTAGTTTAACACCCTAATCTAATCCTTAAGTATAAATAGTGTAGCTCTGCTTTTTCGCGCCCCCTTTCGGAAGGTTCGAAAAAAAAGCCCTATAGTTCGAACTCCTGCTATTCTGAATCTAGTCTCACAAGTGCAATGTGAAACTGATAAATACCAAAGAGTCCAATCCGGCAAATCTTTTTGGAAAATCAATTTTAAATCAAATAATGCCAAAATTAGACAGCTTTGCCAGATTACAGAGTCGCCACCTACATATTTTGTTTTTGGAAAAATTTAGGAAACCCTGACTCGTGCCAAAGGCCACGTGTCCGTCATCACCAAAGTTGCTTCGGCTCGGGAACTTAGGTATGAAGGGGGAAGGTCATGAATTGAGCACCCCCGCTCGCCCGATCAATGATCGGCCTCTACTAATCATGATATGTTCTTTTATAAACCTTATGTATTCTTATTCTGATTATTAGCTAACATTACTATGTGACGCACACAAGCAAGTATAGACTAAAATTGCAAGAATTGGAAAAACTCAACTCATGTTTGTTTGCGAAAATGGTTTGAATTTGCCACTCGCAAGTGGGCTTAAAAGTGCGGATTTGCCACCTCAAATGGGCTTAAAACATGATTTTTGCCACAACAAAGTGGGCTTAAAACTCACAATCATTGAATTGTTTCAATTCAAACAACAAAGCCTCCATCCACTGGCATTCATGCAGTTTTAGCAAATAAGCACATAGCCTCATGGCAAGCATGCGAAACATAGCAACATGGTAATCACACTCATGCAAATATGCTAAAGCACAAAGACTTACCGCGTACTCCAAGCCAACACAAAAACTAGTTAGAAAAATGCATGATCCTAACTATGTTAAGATGCCTAATGCAACACGTGCAATAATGCAATTAATAGGCTCGGCTACTAATATGGCATATGCTTCAATTTGATAACATGCTTTGAAACACGTATTCAAATAAGTATTGAATTGACAATGCAGTTTGAATGATGCACCGAGCCTCAGTGCATGCAAGACAAATGAATGCAAACATGCAAGCATAAGATATGCTAATTGAAAATGTCCCTAATCTAACCATCAAAAGCGATTAAATAAAAGGGAGAAAGACGCGGGGTTAGAAGACATGCACACACGCACGTACACTTATTACAACATTACGCCCTCACGAAGGAGGGTCCGAATGAATAAGCTAAGCTAACTAGCTGCACTAATTAAGCTAACTATTACAACACAATTGAAATAACTAACTATTCTAAGCTAATTATTACAACAATTGAAATAAATTAACTTATTCTAAGCTAATTAAATATTACAAAATGGACTAACTAGCTAAACACTTTAACTAGCTAATTACGAAACAAGTAAATTAGCTACCACTAATTAACTAAATAAAGCAGTTAAATGGCCTCAAGGGTGAGGGACGTATGCATGCTTGGTTAGTTTCCTCTCGAAAATTCACTGCCTTGCCATTGCAGCCTCTGTTTGCACATCTCTTGACCACTAAAAATTGTGCCAACTTCCAGAACACCTCTGCTCCTCTTCAAGAACACACTGAGCAACTTTTTCACTGATGGCCGGTCAACTACCATTGGTGGCCGATCGGCTACTTCTGGTGGCCGATCGGCTACTTCTGGTGGCCGATCGGCCACCCCTTCCCTGAACTTCTTTTTTTTTGTTGCAATAGAGAGCAAACAGAGGCAAAGTAGTGTATTCTCAAGATTTGTGTATACTGTTACTCTCCTTATCATTACACAAGTTCAAAGGAGTGTAACTATTGGCCCTCAAACCATCAACTAAGCATTTTCTATGCATGATGGCTAAGGAACCAAGCTTGTACAAGCTTAATGAGTGCACGACAAAACTCAACAAAACCACTACCCTATCATGCATGATCAAGGGTGATGGTGACCAAGGAAAGTGGCACGTTTCATCACTTTGAGTATGAAACGCCCCATTTTCCTCATGTTTGAATTAACATCTGATCCGAACACATGCAATCTATCACGAAAGATGCTTTATCTTGCCTCTTTTACTTGTTCATTTTTGTTTACTCATTTTAGCTTACCAATCCATTCTTTAATTGATTAAGTCCAAGGTGAGTGTTCTCTAATGGAAGAGGTGTCATCCAAGGGATGATTTAAGGCAAGAGAGAGGTCATGCCTTTGGTTAGTAGAAACCCTCAAAAGAGGATTAAAACCATTAAGCACGGACCTCGATCTCAAGCTTAAACACAACCCGAAGGTTAACCAACTCTCAAAGAAAATGAAAAAGTGATGAAATGAGGGAGGCTACAGATATTATAAGTGCTGGAATTAAAAAGCATAAAATATGCAACCAAGACTCACGAATGATGCTCAAAGCCCAAAAACACTACGCTAGTGGAGGAAATTGCACCATAACCATGCAATACAAAGCCCAAGGGACTTAACCAGCCCCAAACAGAGCTAAAACCAGTCAAAGTAGTAGCAAAAATATGCTGAGATTAGGCTACAAAATGCTAGAAAAACATGCTCATATGCAAGGCAACTAGGCATGCAAGCAAGACAACAAGGAGGGGAGGCTAACCCCTCCAATTTTGGACTTTAAAAGAATGTTTTTGCCACTGAAAAACCTCTAATTTTTAGTGGTTAAAAGGCCCAAAAATTTTAATTTAAATGTAAGAAAAGGTGGCACAAAAAGCTTCACAAGCTAAAGAACAAAAGAGGGGACAACCCCCCTAACTCACAAAGAGTTAAACTACTATTTTTATGCCTCAAAAATAGAGTTTTTTATACCTCAAAAACATCCTCAAAACAGTTGAAAAGGATGGCAAAGTAAGCATGCACAATAAGCTTAAACAAGGTAAGTTCAATACCTTTGAAGCAAAAAGCAATTCAGTCACAAATTCAAGCTCAAATCCCCTTCCAAGGCTCAAACAAAGCTCCAAGGGACCTCAGCTCAAAGGTGAGAGTGTTTGATCAAGGGTCTATGTGCAAAAGTGTAGAGAAAGCTAACTACAAAGAACAAAATAAGAAAAGAGAGAGAGAGAGAGAGAGAGAGAGAGAGAGAGAGAGAATTTTTGTTCTAAAATGTCTAACCCTCAAAAATGGGAGAGAACGCCCCCTATATATAGAAAATAAAGGTTTGAGCTTCAATACATCCTACTATACACATGTATGAAAATGCAGCTCAGTGAGCAACAACTAGCACAGTTGGCAAACAAATATTTGAAAAAGGAGAAAAATAGCCGTCTGCCATCATTGGTAACCGACTGGCCACCAATATGGCCGACCAACCACCAACATAGCCGACCGGCCACCACTGATGGCTGACAGGCACAAGTGATGGCCGACAGGCTATGGGGCTGGCCGACAGGCCACCCTCTCCTCCAGGTTTGAAACAACAAGCTCTTGGTGCACAACCAAGCACAAAACAGATAGGTTTAGAGGCTCAAAGACAAGGCGTTCCGCCGAGGACTTTGGGCGCTCAAAACAAACACAAACGAGGATAATCATCGAGTGTACAAACGATGACGTCCAAGTCTTGAGGACGGTCAAAAATGGGGTGTCTAAAAATAGGTTATAATTAGGAGCTTTAAGCCTTAATCATAATTTTGAGCTCAAAACTTCTAAGATAAAGAGCTTTAGAGAGAGAGAGTTCAATTGTAGAGAGAGAAAGAGCTTGGATTTGAAGAATCAATGAAGATAATTCAAGAACTTGCTAAATTAAACCCAATTGAAGACCCTAGGTAAGCTTTTGAACCCTAAATCATGAGTTTGAAACATCAAATAAGTGAATTCAATGGATTATGTGATTAAAGGAGATAATTGAGCTAAGATTGTTGAATTTAAAGTCAATTTGTACATGCATGCATAGTTTTGTTGCATTTCTTTTTGGAATATGAAATATACATGTATACATGAACTACAAAGTTTTGGAAGTGAATTGCAAGGTTTTAAAGCTTGGAGATAGAATTTGAAATCAAAATCAACATGCATGAAGAATTGGGTTTCATTTTGAAGGATTCTTGAAATCTTGAGCTTTGATTTTTGAGATTTGGCTATGTATTCATGTTTTTGGAAGATTTTCTAAGTGTTTTCAAAGTTTTGTTAAGCCATGCAAGAAATTGATTTGAAAAAGCCAGCTTTGAAGCTCAATTCTATTTTGGAAATTCCAGAATTCTATCGTTTCGCTCGAGCAAACAATCCGTCGTTCAAGCGCACATTGCACGCATCCAGTATTTTTATAGGCATTTGCAATTGGCTCGAGCAACCACCTTTTATTTGCACCTTGGCTCAAGCAAACATCGATCCTAGATTCGGACCATCCAGTACTTTTGCAGTATTCACAGACCGCTCGAGCAACCAATATGTGGCTTGAGCGAACCCTCTGAATAATGTTGGGCAGCTCAAGCGACCAAGTGTTGGCTCGAGCGTAGATCAGACTTTCCTAGTATTTTTGCAGTCCATATAGTCCATTCGAGCGACCAAAATATGGCTCGAGCAGTTAAGCCATTTTTAGCATATTTTGACAAGTCCTTCTATGTTCATATCTTCGTTCTCATCTTCTCCAGAGTATTTCTAGACATGAATTGTGACTCATTAAGGAACCAATAAGTGAGAAACCAACATGAATGATTGAATTAGAAAAAGAAGATGAATTATTGGTTCGAACAATGTAAACCAATGTGTGTTACGTATTATGTGTAATGTAGGTTAGATCACGGAAGCATGACAACACTTCGAACACTGTGAGTAATATCTTAGTAAATATATTTTCTCAATTACTCTATTTTCTATCTATCCTATTGTGGTAAACTTTCTAAAACCGTGAATTTGTAAAAGTGAATGAGTTTCTATATGTCTGATTGATGTGACACAAATGTGTATGATAAGATGGACCCAAGGTCATTCTGTACATCTGAATTGGACCCAAGGTTGTTCCGTACATTTGATAAGATGGACCCAAGGTCATTCTAAACATCTAATACGTCTGATTATTTGTTATGAGTTGATTGAATGGTCACTAGACAGTTGTAAATGATTGGACCCCAGGTCGTTCTATTACGATATGATCAATTCCATTCTGTACATCTATTATACGTTGGACCTGTAACGCCCTCAAAATATAACTATAGATATAACCCATAAACATACATAAATGACAACATACATCAGAGTAAACCACTCTTTCATTACATGAAATTAATAATACAAAAGAGTTTAACATTAATAAATGCCTTCGGGCTTACACCTTTCCAAGTCTTGACTTGGTTACAACAAAAGTGGGACTAGCCCTTACAATTAAAGCCCTAGGCTATACAAAAATGAAACAAAACAAGAAGCTCTTGCTTCTCAAATATCCCTCCAATGCTATTGCCTTGGTGGAGACATCCCATCATTACCTGAATATGATTTTCCCCAAATAGGGTGAGCCACAGCCCAGTAGGAATAATCTGATGCAGTATATGAGATCTAACAAAGATATAGGAGTAGTAAGTATAAACAATGTTATGGCTAAAACATTCACTATTCCTAGTGATCACAAAATACCAAGTTCATATCTCATTTCAGTCTCCCTTAGTTCGTTTTAATACATGAGCCAATTTCATGATTTTTCAATAACCCGAGTTAGACTACAACTTAACAGTTCAACAATTTCACAATTAACACATCAACACTTCCAATTTCCATTTTACGGATATTTCGTCCATAGGATCGGCACCCCTGTATAATTTCAAATTGCTATTTTACGGATATTTCGTCCGCGGAATCGGCACCCATGTATAATTTCGAGACTTTCACCCAGGACACTCCGACCAACTTAATTATAGTGGAGTCCATCCCCTTTCTCCTCCCAAACAATCATTCATACATATGCAATGTATATAAACACATAATCACACATGGAGTACATCCTCTTTCCACTCCCAAATAAACATACATATACAATGTATTTATATCATGATCTTATTCAATGACAATCAACCATGGGATAGTTTCAATTCACATAATCCACATGCAATTTCTACAACAATCGAAGTTATCATCCACCGATAGCCCAATACAGATATTTCTAAATAAATATATATATTCTCAAGACAGATAATTTATTCAAACTTTCCAAAGATGAGACACATCATCTATTTGATTTCACCATCCATTTCAATACTTGTCCAATTCCACATTTACAACATCAATTTCATTTGTTTATACAAAATAAATATAATACTCATTCTAGGGAAAATTTCTCCTTTTTTCCAAATCTCAACCAAGTACCAAAATCAACTATTTTGACACGACAAGACTTTATTCTCAAACCCCATGTTCTTCTATGTCATTTTCACCAAAAACCCCTCTTTTATATTTTTCAAATATCCCCAAACCCACCATCGTTACACTACCACAAAATATCTAAGTTAAAAACCATAACAAAATGTAGAAAATCCCTACCTCAAAGAGAGAAGATGAGCCAAGCAAGGATGGAACCCCAAAGATGCTGAAATCCAACTTTAATTGGGTTAAATGGAAGATCTTGAGAAGTTCTAACTTTTTATCAAAGGGAGTAGGGTGGAGAAATCAATAGATCTAGGTCAAAATGTAGAGAGAGAGTATTTTAGAGAGAGAGGCTCTCAACTTTAGGGTTTTGGATGAAAAGATATGAAAAAGTGATGTAAAAAGTGCTTTTCGCGATCTGATATACGCGCAGTCCGCTCGAGCAGAGAGTTTGACGCTCGAGCGTCAGACACAAAAATGTTGATCCGCTCGAGCGCAATAAAAGTAGCTCGAGCGCCAAGACACAACAAATTCTACCTTCTCGAGTACAAGAAAATACCCGTTCAAGCACGAAATACACACTTCCAGTATTTCTGCAGACAACAGACAAACCACTCGAGAAGGCCGCTCAAGCGCCCACCCACTCGAGTGCAAAAAATACCGCTCGAGTGTGAAAGACACACCACCAGCACTTTTGTAGACGTGCAAAGTACTGAGGGTTTGTAAATCCTGCTCAAGTGCAAGAAGGCCCGCTCAAGCGGAAAACCAAAATTTTGGGCAACAAGGTTTTGGACAAATAAGCAACCAACCTGTTCCAAACACAATCACAACAACCCAAAAGCCAACTTCAAGGGTATACAAGGGAAGAAAGAGGTAAACGACAACAAGAAAGTATTAAACCTGAGTTCAAAACACCACAAGAGTCGGGTCAAAATCAGGATCGCTATAGAACCTGAGGTCGTTCTGTTATCTGTTGGACCTAAGGTCATTCCGTCATAAATTGCCTATGAAATAGAAATGTTTATGTCATTTACTAGATCTCATTCACATAAACTGTAACACTTTGTACTTCTTGGACTAGTGGAATTGCTATTGACACTCTTATTATTGTACTTGAAGCCTCTTTGGTTCATTTTGGAATATTGATTGAGGTGGTATCATAATGGTAAAGAAAGATTTAACCAAAAACATTGATTCGGATAATTATCCCCTGAGTAGTCTTCACTCTTTTGTCCTTTTCTCTTTCTACACTTTGAATTTGGACGTAAGGCTAGAACCATTGGAAATCTTGTTTCCGGGGCTTCGATTTATACACAAGAATGACTTAAAACTGAGTTTGGACGAGAGAGTTATGCCCATTTGAAATTTGGAAACTTGTGTTGGAAGCAAGTCTTGCTCGAGCGAACTTTTGACCGCTCGAGCGGTCTGTACAAATTTCAAAGATTTCAGGAGCTTCTTTTCGCTACTCGAGCCAAGCTTTGGCTCGAGTGGCCTATTCGATATCAGATACTTTAAAGTGAGTTTTTTGCCCAAATGTTTCATTATTTCTTCATCTCTTCTCTCCCTCTCCTTTATACCTGAAATCCTAGACCTCAAAACCTTGATTTCATCCATTTTTCACCAACAATCCACCATGGACCTTGTATCAAAGATGAAGAACAAGTGAAGATCAACATTTTTAACTGATTGAATTTTTGGATTTTCAAAAGAATCCTCTTGATCTAGCATCTCTACTCTCATCTTGGAGGTAGGATTGCTTTTAACTTTATATCTCTTTACTTTGAGGATGTTTATTTGGTATTATTGTGACATTGGTTTTATGATTGATGCTTGAGTTTACAAAAATTGGTTTTTGATCTTAAAATGGAATTTCTCCTATGTTTTCTTAAAACTTATATTAATGTTGTGGATTACAAAAACCTTAGTTGAAAAATAGCATTTTACATTTTGGAGGGGGCAAAAGCCCCAAATTTAATAAAAACCCAAATTCTTGAAATTGAACAATGATATGCTCAAATGGAATTAAATTTCAATTCTTTAAATTTAAGATTGAATTATGAGATTGAGATGTATTTTGATTTGAAACTCGTGAAATTAAAAGCTTTTGAGATTTTTGTTAGAATATAAAGATTGTGTCTCCATAATAGCTCAATTATTTGAATGGTGATATTTACCTTTATTTGACAAATATTTTTTTTATATATTTTTCATGTTAAATTGAGATATGGTCGAGCTATCACCAAATTCACATTAGGGAGGAAGATATTCCAAAGACCGCTTTTCACACTCGATATGGTCACTATGAGTTATTGGTTATGCCGTTTGGTTTGACTAACGCTCCAGCCACATTCATGGACCTAATGAATAGAATCTTTCGAGAGTTTCTTGACAAATTTGTGGTCATCTTTGTAGACGATATTCTTATATATTCACCCTTTGAGGAGGATCCCTAAGCCTTTACACTTGTGTTTCCCATCTCTTCCTCAACTTTTTTTGAGCTTTTTACCACTGATTTTCAGAGATTTTCAGAGGCTAAAAATGTCATTTTGAAGTTCCAAAAATGGAGGGATTAGCCACCCCTCATTTGGCTTGTTTACCAGCTTAAATTCTCCATCATTTTAGCTTACTCATTCAACTGTTTTTACCTCAATTCCAGCACTGTTTTAGCTTAATTTAGGACTATTTTTATTTGTTAGTTTCATTTATGCTTTGTATAGCATGCTTGTAGTGTAATGGTCCTCATAGGTTTGGTGGTTTAGGCCTTAGCCACCAACCTATTTAAGTTGATAGCATTTATTTCAAGCTTTCCATACTTGTGTTCATCTCTAATCATCTCTACAACCTCTCTCATTTCTTGTCTTTTCCTTTTCTTTGAGAGCCATTTCAAACCGATTGTTTGTTTAAGCTTGAGATAAAGCTCGTTGTGTTGAATGGTTTAATCTCTTCGGAGGTTCATTACCAATGGCATGACATCTATCTTGTTTGATACTTCTTTCCATTAGTGGACTTAATGCTCATTTTGGACTAAAATGACTAATAAATGGAAAGGTAATTAAAAGAGGCAATAAAACTTGAAATAAAATAGAGCAAGATAATAAAATAGTTTGGGGTTCAATCGAACGTTAATGGAACCTATTGAGTCTTGAGTTGTTTCGTACTTGTTAGTGATGAAAACGGTTCAAGAGTCGATGTCAACTGCTTCCCTTGATCAATATCATGATAGGGAGGAGGTTCATGAGTCTTTCATTGTGCATTTATTGAAATTGTATCCATTAGTTCATAGGTCATCACGCAATCAATTTGCGTCGATTAATGGCTTGCGAATCGAGCCTACCACTCCTTTGAGTTGTTCGATGATAAGGAGGGGTAGGGTGGACAAACATCCCCTACGAATGCTCTTTTTGTGCTCTATTTGTTATCTGTTGTAGTAGGAGAAATCCAACATTTGTGGCCAACAGGCCACTATTAGTGGGCGGCCAGCCACCATTTATGGCCTGCCGGCCATTTTTGTCCACCAGGCAATACCTTTTTTAACAGAATAGAGTAGAGGCCGAGGCAAAACAGTGCAAGTTTTTGGCAGCAAAACAGAGGCATTTTCGGGTGAAAAATCCGCTTGCATGCATAAGTCCTTTTATTGATCCGCCTTGGGACTCACTGAATGGTGGATTTGTAATTAATTAGTTAGTTTCAATTCCCTAATTTTTGTATTGTAATAATTAGCTAGAATAGCTAGTTATGTGTTGTATTTAAATTAATTAGCTAGAATAGTTAGTTAATTTGTAATGTAGTAATAATTAGTTAAGTAGTTAATTACTTAGTGTAGCTAATTTATTTTGGGGTATTGTAATAGTTAGTTAATTAGGTAATTAATTAGCTAGTCCATTTATTCAGACCCTCTTGTGCGAGGGCCAATATGTAATAATGAGTGCTTGTCTTCTAACCCCACGTCTTTCTCCCTTTTATTTACTTGCTTATGTTGGATAGTATAGAGCATCATGTTTACTTAGCATTTCCTATGTTTTGTATCCATTGTCTTACACGCATTAGGCTCGGCGCATCATTCTAACAAAGCATTGTTATTTATTACTTCTTTGCAAACGTGCTTAAAACTGCATGCTATCAAATCGATTCACATGCCATGTTAGTAGTCGAGTCTATTTAAATCACATATTGCATGTGTTGCATTAGTCAAGTTGCACTAGTTAGGAACATGCATGTTTTCTAATTCTTTTGCTTTGTTAGGCTTGCCTTGGAATACGAGGTGAGCATTTTTGTGCTTTAGCATATCGCATGCATGTGATTGTTGCCATGTCGAGCATGATTGCTATAAGGCTAAGTGCTTAAGTGCTATATCTATTTGAATGCTTGTGGATGAAGACTAATTGCTTGAATTGGAATACATTGATTAATGTACATACAAACTTACTTTTTTCAAGTGGCGTGTAGTCAAACAATTTTTAAACAAACATGTAATCAAATATTTCAATTTTTGCAAATTAGTCTATACTTGTGTGCATCACATAGTAATGCTAGTCTAATAACCGAAACAAGAGCATATAATGTAAATAAGAATCACAGCATGATTAGCAGAGGTCGATCTTTGATCGGGCGAGTGGGGTGCTCAATTCATGACCTTCCCCTTTCATACCTAACTTCCTGAGCCGAGACACTTTGGCGATGACGGATACGTGGCCTTTGGCACGAGTCTCGGGTTTCCTAAATTTCTCAAAAAAAATATCTATGTGGCGACTCTATAATTTGGCAAAGCAATCCATTTTTGGCATTTTGATTCAAAATCAATTTTCCAAAAGATTTGCCGGATTTGGACTCATTTGTGTTTATCTATTTCACATTGTACTTGTGAAATCAAATTCAGAACCACGGGATTCCAAACTGTAGGGCTAGTCGTATCCGAAAGGAGCACGAAAAGTCAAGCTACACCTTGCTATCTTGCTTGATCATTGAGGTAGGGTTACCTTTAACCTTGTATTTCTTTGTTTTAAAGAAGATAATGTGGAGTTGTTGGGGCCTAAGTTAAAACATTGGTGTTTGAATCGAAATAAACCCTTAAACTTCATAAAGTAGACTTTTTCCCTCTCTTTAATTCCAAAACTTCTTTTATCAAATACGTATATTATAGTAATGGAAACATGTATAAGTGAAGAGGTGAAAAAAGCCCTAAATGTAATAAAACCCTAAATTCTAATTTGGGTAAAGAATGGTATGGTAATTGAGGATGTCTTTAAAATATTAGGATGTTGTAAATAATGAGGAAATGAGATATGCAAATATTATTGTGGAGATGGAATTGTGGTTTGAGTAGTGGTTTTCTTTGCATGTTATGTGGTGTTGTATGTTTGACAATGTTGAGTGTTTGAGGATTGAATGGAAATTTGATGAATTGTTCATTGAGCATGAGTCCGGGTAAGAGTCGGTTTGAAATTGTGTGAGTTGTGTTGGTACCCATGCGGGGGAAGTTAAAGGTGACCAATTGCCCTGTCCAGGCTTATCGATGGACAAATGTGGGAAAATATTTTTGGGTGTCCATTGGCCCTGCCGTATTGTAGTCGGCAAAAGTGGAAAAACATATGATTTTTGGATGCCCACTCCCTGCTGTATAATAATTGGCAGATATAGAGGGGTTTAAACAAAAGAAACTTGTGTTTGGACTTGGACTCTTACATGGGACTTATGGGTTATTTTATTTGGATGTGATGATGAATGATGTGGAATGTAAATATGCTTAGTTAATTGTTATAGTGTTTACATTATTAACAGTAATTTCAAGTGTTCAAAGACTTCTTATTGTGTTTTGTCACAACGATGCACTACAAGAAAAGGGGTCAAACAACACAGAAGCAATAGTGACGGCGCGCCTCCCGTCGCAAAAAATGGTTTTTTGCGACGGCAACTTATACCATCGCAAATAAAGGATTTAGCGACGGCGTTTGTCCCGTCGGTAATAAAACCATGCGGGTAGTTAGTAAATGCCGAATTATTAGCGACGACGCTTTTTACCGTCGCAAAAAAAAATTAGTTTTGAGACGGCATATGTTTGCTGTCGCAAACAGTGGCCATTTGCGACAGCAAACTTCCGTCGCAAAAAAGGGTTTATTAAAACGGCGCCGTTTTATGATGTAATTGGTAACCATCGGCGACGATGTAAAACGAACCGTCGCAAAAAGTTAAAAAAAAAAAAATTACCCCCGCCCTTCCCTTTCATCTTCCCGCTCGATGATTTCAGCCAAATCCCTAATCTTCGAAACATTTTTTTTCCCCTAAATTCCTCAAACGAGCTACGAAGGCGAACGGCTCTCTCTAGCGGTGGTGCGGGGGTGTGGCGGCTCTCTCTCTCTCTCTCTCTCATAATGTATGGATTTCTTCAGTTTACATGTTGCAGGCCTCATAAGAATTCATTACTCAGTGTTGTGTTAATTTCTTCTGGTATGAAAATTTGAAAAAGACTTGATACAGCTAACAATCATAGGTTGAGACCTAAATGAGGTTATACATTATTTTGTTTGGGCTAAGAGTAATGGTAACTTAAGTACTAATGAGATGAAGTTATGTATATTCGGCAATCTATACATTGTGTAAATCTGTAATATTGCAAAAAATTATAAATTAGTGATAAGAAGATTTTATTTATAAATTTTGTTGGTGATAAGTAGATTTTATAGTGATGTTTGTCTATTTATCTGGTTTAACTGAAAATTATAATTTACTTTGCGCTAAAGTTATATAGACTGTTATGGAAAATTAGTGAGAAAATAAAAACAAAACATGAAAAATCTATTAACAGCTAATAAAGAATTCAAAGTTTTTCTCTTTAAATTTGAAGTTTTCAAATCTGGGGAAAGAATTTGAAACTTGGAATCTTATGACAGGTTGGGTGAGCCTCTGTTGGATTCAAATATTCTTCTTTTTCTCCCAACTTGTAATATGCCAGTTTCTATTCATATTATTTTGATTCATGCTAACAGAATATATATCTATATATTTTCAACTTTTTGTTGAAGATCAGTATTGGGTTTACTTGATTGTGGTCATTAGGTAAGGATCTAGTGTTTGATACTTGTCATGTGGAGTTGGATTTGTGATGTAGCTCTTGAACCTTGAAATACTTTGTTTAGTATATGGTTGTTCAAGTTCAAGTTCAAGTTCAACTTTTTGATTTTCTAGATAAAAAATAGCATCTTGATGAAATGGTTAGAAGCACAATCTTGTTCCTTGCAGTTCTGTGCTTGTATTTTAGGATTGAATAGAAGTGCATTAAAACTAATATTTGCATATAGTTTGTAAATTGTAGCTACTACATGGTATGCAGTTCTGCCCTACTGATGTTCTCCCATCAAATCGGTAAATAACTAACTGGGATATGACCACCTACCTATTTGAGAGAAATTCGACGGATAGGTATCATGGTACATGAATACGTAGGCATTATATTTAGAGTTACTTTGATGAGATATTTTTGTGGATATGTACAGATGATGGATAAGAGTTGGATTGATTTGCCAAATAGGATGTCGAGCGAATACATTAATGGGATTGATGAATTCCTTGTGTTTGCCTACACCAATACAGTTGAAGGTTCGATGATTAGTTGTCCGTGTAGAAAGTGTGAGAATCGATACTATTTTGTACGAGAGGGTGTACGGGAGCATCTGATTTTGAATGGTTTTTGTAAAAAATACAAACATTGGATTAATCATGGGGAATCTTACGTATCTCTGCATAGTAATCGAGAAAATAAAACATTAACTAATTTAGACATTAGGGATGATATGATTGGAATGATACAAGGGGCTATGGGAAATCCACATGCCGGTACAAGTGTTGAGGGTGATGAACCTCAGGGGCCTGATCCCCATGCATCTGAACCCCAGCTCGGTCCAAATACAGAGACTGCAAAGTATTTCAAACTTCTTCAAGATGCACAAAGTGAATTGTATCTGGGTTGTCAGAAGTTCACATCTTTGTCATTCATTGTTCGACTTCTACATTTGAAAGTGCTTAATCAGTGGACAGACAAGTCTGTTGACATGTTGCTTGAGTTATTGAATGAGGCGTTCCCGTTGGGTGTGAAACTCCCGGACTCATATTATAAAGCTCAAAAGGTCACAACAGATTTGGGATTCACGTATGAGACGTGGGATGCATGTCCGAACAGTTGCATGTTGTTTCGAAACGAGGACGCCAATCTTGATAAATATGTCATATGCAACAGTTCTAGATGGAAATCAAATGGTGATGGTGGTTCAAATGGTCCTAACAAAGGTGGCAAACAAATAGCTGCAAAACAGATGAGGTATTTTCCTTTAAAGCCAAGGTTGCAGAGGTTGTTTATGTCATCCAAGACGGCCAAGTTCATGAGATGGCATGCAGAGGAACGAACTAATGATGGTGTCTTCCGGCATCCTGCTAACTCCCTTGCATGGAAAGATTTTGACCATCGGAATATTGGCTTTAGTAATGATGGTCGAAATGTAAGGCTTGGCTTAGCATCTGATGGTTTTAACCCATTCAGGACAATGAACATAGTTCATAGCACTTGGCCTGTTGTGCTCATTCCATACAACTTGCTGCTTATTGACGGCCCAAAAGGACCTGGTGACAAGATTGATGTTTATATGCAACCGTTGATTGAGGAGTTGAAAGAACTATGGAATGAGGGTGTGTCAACATTTGATGCATCAACAAATCAAATGTTTCAAATGCATGCAGCTTTACTGTGGACAATTAGTGATTTTCCTGCGGACAATTAGTGATTTTCCTGCATATGCAAACTTGTCAAGATGGAGCACTAAAGGCGAATATGCATGTCCTTGTTGCAATAAGCAAACTACATCGTGTTGGTTGAAGCATAGTAGGAAACAATGATACTTGGGTCATCGCAGATTTTTACATACTAGCCATAAATTTCGGAAGGATAAAGTATCATTTGATGGTAGTCGGGAAGTTAGACTCAAACCAAAATTGTTGTCTGGAACTGAGATGTTGCTACAATTAGAATCTGAGGGTATTTTAACCCAATACAAGAGGGATGACCTTAAGGAGAGGCATAGGAGACAGGTAGAGAAGGAGAAAGCTGGACATCGCACCCATAGTTGGAAGAAAAAGAGTAGCTTTTATGAATTGCTATATTGGGAGCACAATCTAATAAGACACAACCTCGATGTGATACATATAGAGAAGAATGTTTAGACAACGTGTTGTGGACAATATTAGGGGGT
>NW_021028343.1:61992-85616 GCF_004153795.1 Camellia sinensis | reverse complement strand
TTTGTCATTGTCCATGGTTGGTTTAGTGTATTTCTACTGGGCTGTGGCTCACCCTATATGGGAATATCATTTTCAGGTACATGTAGCATGCCACCTTCAAGGACGTAGCTTGGGAGGCTAGAGGCGGACACACTTATGTTGTCTTATTTTTGATGTATTACATGTATATTCAAGCCAAGGGCTTAATGTGTAAATGAGTTAGTACTCTTTTGTTGTAACCAAGTGTTAACTTGGAAAGCTGTAAGCCTCTAGGGCATTTGCTTTTATTGTTAACATGCAATACTTTTGTAATGAAACTCTGATGAATAGAAGAATGTGGAGTTTTTATATATCAGTGCTTGTCTATGTTGATGGGTTTAAATGTTATTTTTTTTGGGGCGTGACAACTTGGTATCAGAGCGTACCGGGTTCGAATACTTTGGGTACGTGGGAAGTGATTAGGATCACAATGGGTTTGTCTCGCTTGATAGAGATTTAGATGTAGTGCCATATGCTATGTGCTTAATTGATAACATGCTTATGTGACTATGTGGGTATGGAATGTAGTTTCTAGGATGTTGATTGGATCCTTGGGTTGCTGGGAGTCTTGTTGGAAAGGCACTTGATCAATGCTGTTTCTAATCGGAACTCTAGTAACGCCTCGGGACTATCATTATCCGGAAATGAAATTCGTAAGTGCTTATGTGTTTATGTGTTTACGTGGAGTGAATTACAATTGTCCATGCATTAGGACGTGAGTGTTTAGTTTTGGCACATTTGTGAATGTGCTAACATTCTGTATTACCTTCATTAGGATGTCAGGACGAGGGCGTGGTAGGCGTGGCAGACGTGGTAGGCAGGAGATGCCTTTACCGGAGGAGGTTCTGGCAGTACAGGAGGGAGTTGGTCAGGCCAACGTGACCGAACCAGCGGGCCAGCAGGCTATGTGTGCCTTGGCACGAGAGATAGCAGGGGCTTTGGGTATTCTCAGGGTTAGGAATCAGGCAGCTGAGGCAGGGCCTTCTTTCTTGAAGAGGGAGTTCTTCCAGTCTAATCCGAATGAGTTTGTTGGGGATCCAAAGGAACCACTGAAGGCTGACGAGTGGTTAGAGCAAATGAGTAAGACGTTCGAGATGCTTGGCATTGAGGATGGAGCATTGAAAGTGACCTTGGCATCCTTCCAGCTGAAGGGAGACGCGGGTCAATGGTGGAAGTACGAGACGGCTCGTGTTGGTGGTACATGGGAGGCGTTTGTGAATGCTTTCTAGGAGAGGTTCTTATCTGCAGTGGCCAGGGAGAAGCTGAGGGATCAGTTTAGCCGGCTTAATCAGCAGGGCATGTCTGTGGCAGAGTTTGAGGCCACTTTCACTAGTTTGTCCAGGTTTGCACCTGAGTTGGTGGCGTCCGAAGAACGCCGTTGCTATGAGTTTGAGCGGAAGTTGAGGCGGGGTCTCAAGCTGAGAGTTGGTGGGTCTTACATCCGAGAGTATAGACACTTAGTGGATGCTGCAGCTCATATGGAGCTCATGATGCTGGAGGAGGATGAGGGGCAGAGAGGCTCCAAGAGGAGCCAAGATGGTCAGGGTGATGGCAGGAGACAGAGGGGTTCTAACCCTCAGCAGTCTCAGGGAGGAGTTGCTAGATCGACCTTTCCGGTGCCGAGTGCAGGCCCTGGGAGAGGTAGTCAGGGAGGCCTGACTTGTTTTGCGTGTGGCCAGCTGGGTCACAAGTCTTCAGTCTGCCCGTAGAAGGGAGGGGTCAGCGAGCTACTTCTTCATCAGCTAGACCTCAGGGCCAGAGTCAGGGCAGAGGCCAGCCTTTGTCTTGTTATCAGTGTGGTCAGCCTGGGCACCTGAAGAGGTATTGCCCGCAGTTGAGTGCTACTTCGGGAGCGTCTGGTTCTAGGCAGACGCAGGGTTTTCAGCCAGCTCAGTCTGTGCAGGCCTCGAGGGCCAATCCGGGAGCTTCGTCATCCCAGTCTGTGCAGCAGTCTTTTGCTCCGAGAGGTGAGCAGGTAGATCAGGGGCCTACAGGGCGCGTGTATACTGTTACCGCGCAGGATTTAGTACCGACTCCATCAGTAGTGAGAGGTACTTTTCTGTTTTGCAATTCGGTTGCTAGTGTGTTGATTGACACGGATGCATCCCATTCTTTTGTATCTGCTGCATTTGCATCTGTTTTGGAATTGGAGTTAGCACAGTTAGCATCTCCTATTTGTGTGGTATCGCCTATTGGTGGTGAGTTGATTTTGAAACAGGGTGTTAGAGGTTGTGATATAGAGGTCGCCTACCATAGGCTTCCTTTTCCATTTGTGGTCTGATGAATAGAAGAATGTGGAGTTTTTATATATCAGTGCTTGTCTATGTTGATGGGTTTAAATGTTATTTTTTTTGGGGCGTGACATGTCTTATGAAGAGAGACCAATCCAAATTTTAGATACTACAGAGCAAGTTTTAAAAGGTAAAACAATTCCGTTGGTTAAGGTGTTATGGCATCATCATGGTGTAGAAGAAACTACGTGGGAGCATGAAGCTAAGGTCTGTGAGAAGTATCTAAACTTGTTTTCAAATTTGTGATTTAATTGCTTCTTTACTCTTCCTTGTATATGATGAATTGAAAATGTACTATTATTTTTCCAAGCCTCTCTTGTCTTTGTTTTGATTCTAAATTGACGTATCGTTTGATTGGGAGTTGCTAAAGATTGATAAATATGTTTTGTTGCCATACTTTGTTATTGGATTGGGAGTGAATGCTATTTTGGGGACGAAATTCCCTAAGGGGTGAGATTGTGACATTTTGTTCCAAGCACCCACTCGAGCGAAGGAAGTTATGCTTGAACAAAGATTTGCAGCTCTTAGAATCTCTCGAGTTTGTAGGTGGATCTCGAGCGCAGGAAGTTGCTCGAGCGGAGAATGTTGGCTCCCAATTGTTTTACTGTAGCTCGGCAAAACTTATGGGACTTGTGATTTCATGTTTGAGAGAAGGATTTGTCGCTCGAGTGAGCCTTCCGAGTTTGTGTCTTACGCTCAAGCGTAGAAAGTTGGGCTCAAGTGGACTGCGTGATATCAGCAAATTAAAAAGCACATTCTAGATCACTTCTTTACCTTTTTCATTTCTATCTTCCTTCCTCTCCTCATTTTCGAAAACCCTAGATTCTCACTCTAAAATACCTACCATTTCACTAAGATTTAGCCAAGATTGCTTATCAAAAAGTGAAAAAGACTTGAGGATATCACTTTTTTACCAATTGAAATTTGGAATTTGCGAAGGATTCTCCTAGAAGCCTTGTGTAGACGCCCCATTTTTGACCGCCCTTAAGACTTGGGCGCCTCAGGTCAATCACTCGATGATGAAAGGTATGTTGTACAAACATTTGATTTCTTTAGCAAGAAGAGCTTCTAAATCCCAACCTTACACCCCATTTTAACAAAAACTATTTTAGACCATAAAACCCTCTTTTTCAAAATATTTTTCCAAATGTTTCTACGATGTTCTGAAGCTCGCATTTCGTTTAAAATATTACATTTTTTGGTAAACTGAATAAGGACAGAGTAGAAATAAATGAAAGAGAGGTGAACTCTTTGAAAAATCTTTAAAAACATCTTATTTAGAGGTTTGGAGTTAAGGGAAATTTGAGGGGATGGAAGAAAACTAGTTGGGGAAGAAGTTTCGCATCAATGTCTTCACTAAAATAGGCATATCTCTTTGCACACTTAGAATTTAGATGTGAGGCCACCACCATTGGAAATTAGACTTCCGAGACTTCAATTTAGACTCAATAATGACCTAAAACCGAATCCGGATGAATGAGATATGCCTGTTTGAAGTAGGGCCTGGAAGCAGATTTTTGTCTGGCCGGCCACTAATAGTGGCGTGCCGCCTACTTGTGTCAAAAAATAGATTTTTGCAAATACTTGTTGCCAGCTGTTCCCATATTGCACCAACTATCTATATACAGATATTTCCAAGATAGACACATGGTTTTCTATATATAGATGACCTCCCCTCTTGGTTTTAAGGTTAGAAAAAATTCCTTAAGGACCAAAACTTACATAGCACTCTCTCTCTCTCTCTCTCTCTCTCTCTTGCAACCTACACACTCTCTCTCTACACTTCTTAAACCAAAAATTTAGCTCTTCTTGCTGAGGTTCTTGAGCTCAAATCTCAGCCCTTGAGAGTGAGAACTTGTGGGTTTGTTAACAAAAGAGTTACCTTGCTTCAAGAGGTATAATTTTGGGCGTCTCTATACTACTTCTACCCTACATTTTCTTCCTATTTTTGAACTATTTTTACACTATTTTTATGAGCTGAAGCTTGTGGTTTAAGGCCATTAAAGGTAGAGGGGTAAATCATCCTTCTTTGAACCTTGTCACCTAAGCCTTTACACTTGTGTTTCCCATCTCTTCCTCAACTTTTTTTGAGCTTTTTACCACTGATTTTCAGAGATTTTCAGAGGCTAAAAATGTCATTTTGAAGTTCCAAAAATGGAGGGATTAGCCACCCCTCATTTGGCTTGTTTACCAGCTTAAATTCTCCATCATTTTAGCTTACTCATTCAACTGTTTTTACCTCAATTCCAGCACTGTTTTAGCTTAATTTAGGACTATTTTTATTTGTTAGTTTCATTTATGCTTTGTATAGCATGCTTGTAGTGTAATGGTCCTCATAGGTTTGGTGGTTTAGGCCTTAGCCACCAACCTATTTGAGTTGATAGCATTTATTTCAAGCTTTCCATACTTGTGTTCATCTCTAATCATCTCTACAACCACTCTCATTTCTTGTCTTTTCCTTTTCTTTGAGAGTCATTTCAAACCGATTGTTTGTTTAAGCTTGAGATAAAGCTCGTTGTGTTGAATGGTTTAATCTCTTTGGAGGTTCATTACCAACGGCATGACATCTATCTCATACCTAAAACAACCCTTTGTTTGATACTTCTTTCCATTAGTGGACTTAATGCTCATTTTGGACTAAAATGACTAATGAATGGAAAGGTAATTAAAAGAGGCAATAAAACTTGAAATAAAATAGAGCAAGATAATAAAATAGTATGGGGTTCAATCGAACGTTAATGGAACCTATTGAGTCTTGAGTCGTTTCGTACTTGTTAGTGATGAAAACGGTTCAAGAGTCGATGTCAATTGTTTCCCTTGATCAATATCATGATAGGGAGGAGGTTCATGAGTCTTTCATTGTGCATTTATTGAAATTGTATCCCTTAGTTCATAGGTCATCATGCAATGAATTTGCGTCGATTAATGGCTTGCGAATCGAGCCTACCACTCCTTTGAGTTGTTCGATAATAAGGAGGGGTAGGGTGGACAAACATCCCCTACGAATGCTCTATTTGTTATCTGTTGTAGTAGGAGAAACCCAACATTAGTGGCCAACAGGCCACTATTAGTGGGTGGCCAGCCACCATTTATGGCTTGCTGGCCATTTTTGTCCACCAGGCAATACCTTTTTTTACAGAATAGTGTAGAGGCTGAGGCAAAACAGTGCAAGTTTTTGGCTGCAAAACAGAACCCTCTTGGCAGCAAAACAGAGGCATTTTCGGGTGAAAAATCCGCTTGCATGCATAAGTCCTTTTATTGATCTGCCTTGGGACCCGCTGAATGGTGGATTTGTAATTAATTAGTTAGTTTCAATTCCCTAATTTTGGTATTGTAATAATTAGCTAGAATAGCTAGTTATGTGTTGTATTTAAATTAATTAGCTATAATAGTTAGTTAATTTGTAATGTATTAATAATTAGTTAAGTAGTTAATTACTTAGTGTAGCTAATTTATTTTGGGGTATTGTAATAGTTAGTTAATTAGGTAATTAATTAGCTAGTCCATTTATTCAGACCCTCTTGTGCGAGGGCCAATATTTAATAATGAGTGCATGTCTTCTAACCCCACGTCTTTCTCCCTTTTATTTACTTGCTTATGTTGGATAGTATAGAGCATCATGTTTACTTAGCATTTCCTATGTTTTGTATCCATTGTCTTGCATGCATTAGGCTCGGCGCATCATTCTAACAAAGCATTGTTATTTATTACTTCTTTGCAAACGTGCTTAAAACTGCATGCTATCAAATCGATTCACATGCCATGTTAGTAGTCGAGTCTATTTAAATCACATATTGCATGTGTTGCATTAGTCAAGTTGCACTAGTTAGGAACATGCATGTTTTCTAATTCTTTTTCATTGTTAGGCTTGCCTTGGAATACGAGGTGAGCATTTTTGTGCTTTAGCATATCGCATGCATGTGATTGTTGCCATGTCGAGCATGATTGCTATAAGGCTAAGTGCTTAAGTGCTATATCTGTTTGAATGCTTGTGAATGAAGACTAATTGCTTGAATTGGAATACATTGATTAATGTACATACAAACTCACTTTTTTCAAGTGGCGCGTAGTCAAAACAATTTTTAAACAAACATGAAATCAAATATTCCAATTTTTGCAAATTAGTCTATACTTGTGTGCATCACATAGTAATGCTAGTCTAATAACCGAAACAAGAGCATATAATGTAAATAAGAATCACAGCATGATTAGCAGAGGTCGATCTTTGATCGGGCGAGTGGGGTGCTCAATTCATGACCTTCCCCTTTCATACCTAACTTCCTGAGCCGAGACACTTTGGCGATGACGGATACGTGGCCTTTGGCACGAGTCTCGGGTTTCCTAAATTTCTCAAAAAAAATATCTATGTGGCGACTCTATAATTTGGCAAAGCAATCCATTTTTGGCATTTTGATTCAAAATCAATTTTCCAAAAGATTTGCCGGATTTGGACTCATTTGTGTTTATCTATTTCACATTGCACTTGTGAAATCAAATTCAGAACCACGGGAGTCCAAACTGTAGGGCTAGTCATATCCGAAACAGGTTATTTTAATTTTTTTAATAATTTCCCAACAGGTTTTTTTTTTTTTTTTTTTTGAGACGGCATAACAACCCGTCGCAAAAAAATTTTACGAGGCTTTTGCGACGGCAGCCATACTGTCGCAAAAGCTACGCAATGTAATTGAAAATAAAACCTTTAGCAACGGCTCAGGCTGCCGTCGGCAATAGTATCAGCTTGCGACACTTTTAGCGACGGCATTCTTGCCGTCTCAAAAAACCTTTTTTAGCGACGGAAATATTGTACCGTCGCAAAAACTCAGATTTTCTTCCATTATTGGCGACAGAACATTGCCGTCGCAAAAAAGGCAGTCTCTCGTCACAAAAAACAATGGCGACGGCACTTACCGTCGCTAAAGCCCTTTTGCAACCCCCTTTGTCGCGACCCCCACTTGTCGTCGCAAAAAGCCAAATTACCGTCGCAAAAAGTATTAGAGACGGCGTATGGACCATTTGCGACGGCGTTTTGCCGTCGCAAAAAACATTTTTTTTGTAGTGATGTCACATGCTTATTCAAATAATTAAATACTTGGTAAAATTTATTCCTACTGGGCATATAGCTCAAACCTATTTTATCTTTCAGCAATTGATGATATACCACATCCTTGATGAGTTAGGAAAAAAAGTGGGCAATAAAGGATTGGCTTGAGGATATTTTGCAGTTAATGTAGAAAGCTTTGTACCTGAACTTGGAATTTGTTTTGTTATTATGTACGCCCTTGAGGCTTATTATTTTGTAAGGCCATCTAATTTATTGAACTAGAAAGTGAAACCAGGGTGTTTTGGGAATGTAAATGTTGTATTGTAATATTTTAAGCCCTAGTTCAATGAGAAAGACGACTTTTGGGGGTATATTATGGTGTTGGTATTGGTATGTTTCTGTATGTTTTATCAAGGTGTTACAATGTTTTTCATTGAGTTGGTGGTGTCATACTGATATGAAATTGGTGGGTCAATGTGTGCGTTAAATGTTAATGTCCCAATGGTTTCGATATGTATAGCATCATTGTGCTGTAGTTTTACATGATTACGTCGTTGTGATGTAGTAAGGCTCCCATTACAATGCCAACATAAACGGAAATGAAACGAAAAAACAAATGAATTTGACATACCAATCAGAAAACCAACTGTGCATAAGTGATGTTAAGATTGCACAACACACAAACATCACACCACACCAACAGTTAACGAACACACACACGCACACACACACAAAAAACATCACAATAAGAAAAAAAATCAACGAAACAACACCAACACCACGCACAAATAAACATACAAACATAAACAACAAACAACCGAAACACCCACCTGTTACAATACGATCGGCGCAGGCAACACCGGAGCAAACCTAGCAACCACCATGTAATGAAGGGTTATGCAACAAAAATATGGTCACCACCAGAAAAGGGAACATAGCACAATCAATAACTCAACACTCTCTCCACCAAACAATCCAACCAATGTTAAACAATCAAAATCGCTTACACGATAACAATGCCTTTCCCAACCAAAATCGAATCACCCTTTAGGAAAATAAATCACACAAAGGGCATTTATGTAAACTCAAATGGAACCAAAATCAACTAAATAAAACTTATCAAAAAAAATAGGACTAATTGTTCCATAAGAAAACTCTCAGGACTAAATGGTTTAACTTTTCTTCATATAAGATTTATGGGTAATTTTTTCTTTAAAAAATGGGTGAAATATAATTCACTCTGTTTAGTTTAGAGTTTTCAAAAATAATTTTCTGATTTTTTAATTCTTATTTTTATATTTTTTGTAATTTTTAAAAATATATTAATCAATTTTTTTTTTTTACTTTTTAGATCTACTTAAATCTTGAAATATTAAAAAGTATAGAATCTATATAAAAATTTATTAAATACAACAAAATATAAAAATATATTTACTTTTTTTTTTTTTTGTATTGTTTTACAAATATTATACTTTTTAAGTGTATCTAAATTATACTCTAAAAAAAAAAGGAGTATATCTAGATTAGGTGTAGCTAAAAAAAAAATTAAATAAGATATTAAAAATATTTACTAAAAACAAAAAAAAATGAAAAACAACAAACAAAATTTTCAAAAAAACAATATAACCATAAATTTCTTTCAAAAAAAAAAATTTGATTTTGTCTCAAACAGTTTGTAAAATCTCATTCCAAATCTTATATTCAATAAGTTGTGTCATCACTTGGTCAGATATGCCTTTTTGAAGAAGTAAAATGTCAAATGCAACTCGGGAGGAGTTTAAAAAAATACTAGACTGACGAGGAAGGGAGTTAAGTTTTTATGGAATGAGACTTGTGAGAAGTCTTTCCAAGAGCTTAAGGTTAGACTTACTACTACTCTAGTATTAATTATTTCGAAGGGGGTTTAGGCTATTCCGTGTACTGTGATGTCTCACGGGAAGGTTTGGGTTGTGTTTTGATGCAAGAGGGGAAGGTAGTAGCCTGTGGCTCGCGGCAGTTAAAAACACATGAGAGGAACTACCCTACTCACCACCTAGAGTTAGTGGCGATGATCTTTGCTTTAAAGATTTGGAGACATTATCTGTATGGTAAGAAGTTTGAAGCATTTTCTGATCATAAGAGTCTGAGATATCTGTTTGCACAGAAAGACTTTTGAGGCAGAGGAGGTGGATGGAGTTCATAGAAGATTATGACTTTGAGTTACATTATCACTCGGGAAAGGCAAATATTGTGGCCGATGCCTTGAGTAGGAAATCAATTAGCAGTGTAGCTTGTATTGCCATCCGGGAATGGGAGATGTTGAGTGCTATCGGGGAGTTTGACTTGTATCTTGGCAAGTCTATTAAGTCTGCTGCTTTGTTTTTGGCAGTTGCACAACCTACATTTGTGAACCGAGTGGGTGACCTTGAGGTAGAATCCCCCCAGGAGAAAATCTCCAGTGGGAAGGTAGAAAGAGGCTTGAACGTGTATCCCGACCTGAGTGTGAGATACCGTGACCGTTTGTTAGTGTCGGAGTCCTGCCGAGAGAAAATACTCCAAGAGTTTCACCATTCGCGCCTTGCGGTGCATCCGGGAGGCACAAAGATGTATCACGATCTTAGTCGCTAGTTTTAGTGGAGAGGTATGAAGAAGGATGTAGCCGTGTTTGTATCGAGATGCCTTACTTGTCAACAAGTGAAGACCAAGCATCAGAGGCCACGGGTTTGTTGCAACCCTTGCCTATAGTCGAATGAAAATGGGAGCACGTCACAATAGACTTTGTTGTGGGCCTTCTGAGGACTCAACGAGGTAGTGATGCCATTTGGGTAGTGGTTGACCGGTTGACTAAGTCGACGCACTTTATACCTATGCGTGTAAGTGACTCGGTAGATTTTCTTGTCGACCTGTACATTAGGGACATAGTGAGGTTACATGGGGTCCTAGTGATGATGGTGTTAGATAGAGATCTGCGTTTTACGGCTCGGTTGTGGCAGAGCCTACAGAGTGCTTTGGGCACTAAATTGACTTTTAGCACCGCGTATTAACCTTAGACTGATGGGCAGTCCAAGTGTACTCTTCAGATCCTTGAGGATATGCATCGGGGTTGTGTCCTTGACTTCAAGGGTTCGTGGGAGAGACACTTGCCCTTAGTGGAGTTTGCCTATAACAATAGCTTCCAGTCGAGTATCGGTATGGCACCGTTTGAGGCCTTGTATGGCTGACCATGTAGATCTCATGTGTGTTGGGCCAAGGTGGGTGATGCACCTATGTTGGGTCCAGAGTTGGTCCGGAAAATGACGAAAAATGTTGCACTTATTCGTAAGAGGTTGGTTACGGCTCAGAGTCACTAGAAAAGTTATGCCGACCGTAGGAGGAGACCTTTGTCTTTTGAGACGGGAGATCATGTGTTCTTGAAGATATCACCTAGGAGGGGTTTGATGAGGTTTGGAAAGTGTGGGAAGTTATCACATCGATTCATTGGGCCTTTTGAGATGCTTGAGCGGATTGGAGAGGTAGCTTACCGTTTGGCCATGCCGCCACAGCTTTTCAAGGTTCATGATGTGTTTCATATTAGCATGCTTCGGAAGTATGAGCCAGATCCATCGCACGTATTAGATTGGACCAACTTAGAGGTAGATGAGGATGCCTTCTATGAGGAGAGACCGATGAGAGTCTTGGATACTTGGGACCAAGTCTTTCGAAGTAAGACAATTCCCTTTATTAAAGTATTGTGAAAACATCACGGGGTTGAGAAAGCAACTTGGGAACGTGAGTTGGAAGTCCGTGAGAAGTATCCAGACTTGTTTGTTAGTATTTGAACATGTATTGTACTATTGTTATGTTAATGAAATATGAAAACATTGTATATGTTTTGCATATATAAGAACATTATATATGTTGTGTATGTTTTGGAAATATGAACTTAATGTAAACATTGTAAATGTTTTTGGGAAATGTGGATTTTACTTTTAATTTTGGAACTTGTGTATCGAGTTGATAAGAGGAAATGACCGGAAAGTGGGTCATGGTGATGGAATGAAATGGTTATCATTGTGCTAAATGGGTTTTAACTTAGTTTTAAAACTTGATTTGAAATTTCGGGGACGAAATTCCTAAAGGGATTGAGGTTATAGCATTTCTGGTTTAGTCACTATCCATTTTGTATTCTGGACTTGGGATTCATAACCTTGTATGGTTGTTTATGTCTTTTTCCCCTTATTCTTTCTTAAACTTGATTGTTGGAATGTAGTTGTTGTGTTTAGAACAGGTTGGTTGCTTGATTTTCAAACCTTTATTGCCCAGATTTTTGCTCCTCTGCTCGCACGGCACTTCTTACGCTCGAGCGGGCTTTGCAAACTTTCAGTACTTTTGCAGGTCTGCAAAACTACTGGGAGAGTGTATTCTACGCTCAAGTGGCGTTTCCTACGCTCAAGCGGGTATGTGCTCAAGTGACCATTCTTGTGCTCGAGGGATGTTCTTCTGTTTGCAAAACTACCGGATGTGTGTATTTTGCGCTCGAGCAGAACAACTTATTGTGTTTGACGCTCGAGCGTGAACTCTTGCGCTCAAGTGGACTGTGCGTATATCAGTTCGCAGTAGTACCTTTTTACATCACTTTTTCACATCTTTTTCCACCAAAAAACCCGAGATTGGGACTCTCTTTCTCTAAAACTCACATTCTCTTTACATTTTCACATAGATCTAGTGATCTCTCTACCTGTGTACCTTTGTCAAAAAGGGTGAGCGCCTCGAAGGCATCATTTTGATCTGAATAGACTTTGGTTTCGGCATCTTTGGAGTTTCTCATTTGCTTTGATTGTCTTCTCTCTTTGAGGTAGAGACTCTCTACACTCTCTATGAGTTTTAACTTGGTCATCTTCTTGATGTGTGAGAAACATTGGGTTGAAAAGTAATTTCAACAAACCTAGGATTTGGGGTTTCAAGTCCAAAGAGGGGTTTTATAATGGATGTCTCAGAAATGGTTATGGGAATGAATATGATCTTGGTTATGCTATAAATGGTCGATTTTTGGTGATTGGGATGAGATTGGGAAAAAAGGGAATTTTGCCCTAAAATGTTCAAGTAATTATTTTGTATAAGTAATGAAATTGGAAATGGAAATATGAAATTAGATTAATGATTATATAAATGGTGAAGTTAGATGTGTATCACCTCTCATCTATGGAAATTTGAATAATTTATCTGTTGAGAAGATTGTATATTTGTTTAGAAATATCTGTTTTGGGCTATCGGTGGAGGATAGTTATGATTTTTGTAGAAATTGCATGAGGATTAGGTAAATTAGAACCAATCTCTTATTGATTGTCATTAAATATGACTGTGTTTAATACATTGTATATGTATAATGTTTTGGAGAAGAAAGGGAATGAACTCCATGTTTGGGAGGAGAAAGGGGATGGACTCCATTGAATTAAGTTGGCCTATGCGTCCAGGGTGAAAACCCTAAAAACATTGTGTATATATGGGTGCCGATTCTCACGGACGACATTCTGATAAAATGGGAAATTGAAGTGCTTGTGTGTAATGGTTGTGTGGTAATCAAACCACTGAGTTGTAATCTTAGTTGGGTTGTCTGGATAACAATGGATATGACTCATGAATTGAGGAGATATGAAATGACATGAAACGAATTAAGATAAAATGGATTGGGTTATCATACTTGGCATAATATGGATTTGGGAAGAAGAGTTGTAAATGATTTTATTTTGAGCATTGGCCATGTGCATCATGTTTTTAACCTTGTTAAAGTTCATATATTGTGCTAGATTGTTTTTGCTGGGCTTTGGCTCACCTTATTTGAGAAAAACCATTTTCAAGTGCTGATGATATGCCTCCGCCAAGGCATATCATGTTATATGCCTATTATGTTATATCTATTTTTGTATAGACAAGGGCTTTAAATTGTGTTGAGCTAGGCTCACTTTTGTTGTAACCAAGAACTGTCTTGGAAAGAGGTAAACCGGTAGGGCATTTATTTCGTTGATCACTTAGTTTGGTGCCACGTGCTATAGATTCAGGGTAGAGCTTATGAATGTGTAATGCATGTGCCCTTTTGTAAATGGACTCAGATTAATGAAAGTCTAATACTTTGTTTATGCCATCTTGTATTAGTCTTTACGGTTGAATTATTGTATTATTTTCGGGGCGTGACATTAATTACCATTCACAAACATAATACTTACCATTCCTTCTCATTTTACTTGCAACTCTTTGTAACTCAACCACTTATCATTTTACTATCTAGTATTGTACTTACCATTTTTTACATGCTATTTCGTAATTAATTTGTTTATGCTTATTACAGATGAAAGACAGCATTGAGCAAAACAAGAATAACATTATATATGAATTAGATGATGATGATGATGATGACAATGATGATGATACTAATGATGATGAGTATAATATTCATAATGAAGATGATGTTGTTAATTCTAATGGTCTTCTAACTGAAAGAGATGTTAAGCGTCTAGATGAATTAACTGAAAAAGATGTGTTTGAAATGACATTTGATTTGAAAGAAAATGGAGAAAGATTTTATAATTCGTATGCTAAGGTGAAAGCGTTTAGTATTTGAAGGGATCAATTGTATAAGGACAAGAGTAATATGGTTACATCAAGGAAGTGGGTGTGCTTAAAAGAAAGACGTAGACAATTCAAATACCTTGAGTTTGAAGAACGTAAAAGAGAATCAAAATAATTAACTATAGTTGGTTGTCTTGCTTGTTTCCGTATCAAATATAATTAGAGTACTTCCAAATATGAAGTAAATCAATTTTTCAAAGAGCACAATCATTCCATGATACGGTCTCTTAGTGTTCAATTTCTTTGCTCACACTAGAATGCAGGGCTCGGTATAGGGTTATCCGAACCGCCCAACCTAAACCGATCTATATATAAATGGGCGGTTTTGCAGACACAATACAACGTGGATGCAGTTTAGAATATGGCATTATTGCGGGTTGCGGGTTTTACCCACACCCGCATGAACCCGCCGCACTTAGATTTTTTTTTTCTTCTTTTTTGTAAATTTAAAAACCTGGACTATTGATTTCATTCATCCTATCCGCACTTAGACTATAATATTGATGCTATAATTGAACTTTAATAACCTTTTGCTTATTAGTAAAATTTTCATATACTCAACACATTTTCTTACTATATTGAAATGCAATATATACACATTTGTTTATCTTTTCATTACTTTATTTTTTTACACTTTTTTTGTCAAATGAATTATGAAGATTGAAGATTAAATTATATAGTTTTCAATTTGTTTTTGTGCAGGGTTCATTAAACATATGCATGGAATTGGAATTTTTGAAAGTTAGATGTGATTCATGATGGAGTTTGCGAGTTTGCAAATGTTTTTAATTTATTTAATGGGTTTGAATTCGATGAAGTTTGACAACAATTTATTACTATTTTATTATTGTATTTTGGATGAATATAAAAGTTAATGAAGAATTACTTTTAGGTAAGTTTAGGATTTTGAATGATTTTAATTTAATTGTATTGTTGGGTAGTGAATGATTTTGATGATTTAGTTTAGGATTTTGAAAGATTTGCTTATGTTAGTTTATAATTTTATTTAAAAGTTTAGGATTTTGAATGATTTGTTTGTGTTAGGAATTGATTTTGTTATGTTTTTAATTTTATAAGTTTTAATTCATTAATTATTAATGTTGAGCATTTTAGAAAATGGGGGGAAAAGAGCCCAAAATAAATTTTTACAAAACGGGAAAAAAGGCAAAAAAAATAAATTTTTAAAGAAAAAAGTTCAATCTGTAAATCGCTCACAACTGTTTGCACATCCATGAACCTATCTGTACAAACCGTAACTCGCACTGCGGGCGGTTGCGGGTTCAATTGTTCCCAAACCGCACATATGCGGACGGTTCCAAACCGCAAACCCAACCGTCCAAAATCGAATCACGAGCACCCCTACTGAAATGTTATGGGTGCTGACAATGTACAAGGCAATGCAATGCATCATATTGGTATGAGGACATGTCACATTATGGACTTTGATGCACAACAAGCAGGTGGCTATGAGAATGTTGGGTTTATACAAAAGGACATGTACAACCATTTTGGAACTGAACGCAGAGCGCAAATTGTCAATGATGATGCAGAAGGTTCTTTGGATTACTTATGTGGTAAAGCAGAGCATGATCGAATGTTTTATTATAAATATGATGTAGATGAAAAAAATCGATTAAATAATTTGTTTTGGACACACAGTGGATCTCAAACAGATTATTTGTGTTTTGGTGATGTGTTGATGCTTAATACTTCGTATTGGACAAATGCGTATAACAAGCCTTTTGTAATACTACAAGGTGTGACCAATCACTTTCAAATGATTGTTTTTGGATGTGCATTGTTGGCTTTCGAGACAGTAGAGACATGCATATGGGTATTAGAGACATTTCTTGATGCGATGGATCACAAGATGCCTCTGTCCGCAATCACCGACAGGGATAAGGCCATGCATAGAGCAATCAAAACAGTTATGCCTACTGCTCAACATCGGTTATGTAAGTGGCATCTTAAAATTAATGCCATTTCCAATGTCTACATAGAGGGATTTCTTCATAGCTTTGAAAAATGCAAGTCAATGCAATATTTATAAGAAATGTTTGAATTAGAGTGGAAAAACCTTGTAGACAAGTATGGCCATCATAATAACAAGTGAATTGCAGATATATATTGTAAGTGTACATTATGGGTTGAAGCATACCTCCATGGACATTTTATTGTATTTTAAATTAATTTTAAATGCATAAAACTAATGACATACCATATTTAACTATTTTTCTTTCGTATTTTGTCTTATTATGATTTGTAAAAAATAAAATATGATATGTAAATATTAATTTATTAAATTCTGTTAAGGTTTAGTAATTTTTTAAAATAGTCCTTATTGTGGAAAATTAATTTTCAATATAGTATTGAAAATAATTAAAAAAGAAAAAAAATTTGTAAGCAAATGTTTTTAAATTTTAAGTTATCTAAATTTATTTTTAAAAACATTAATTTAAAATACTTATTTTTTTATTTTTTTTTTACATACAACACCTCAAAATAGTAATTACTATTTAATAATTTGAGATTTGTATTTTTATTCATTACTTTTATAAATTTTGTATATTTTATATAACATATATGAAATAACTTGCTATTCATTTTCAATTTATTGTGTGTAACATAACTTACCACTTGTTCTGAACGTACTTATCATTTGTCTTGAAATAACTTCCTATTCATTTTCAATTTATTAACTATTTGTTATAAAACGAGCAAAATAAATTTTATAAGTGATAGAGTGAATCGATAGGAATTCTTTGTAAAAAAAATTATAGAAGCCCTTTAATAAATTTATGAAAGATTAAAAAGGCATATTATTAAAATATGCTAATGTAGATTTTAAGGAAAATTGCAAATAAATATTTTGATTTTTAGTTAAAATACGAAGTATTTATTGTGATTTTGGAAATTCTAAACACTCCCTTGTCAATATTTTTTATTTTATAGAAGTAATAGAAAAAATAAAGGGGAAATAACATATTAGTTGAAGTTATAAAAATACATTACAAATTAGTAGTAAATTTTACCAATATTAATAATGAAAAACTTTTCATGTATGCTTAATATTTTTTTGGAAGTATCATTGGGTAGTAATATTTCAAAAAATAAAAGGTCTTTTTAGTTTAATTTTCATAATCGATTTTGAGAAATAACTTTTTGAAAAGAGTTGACAAAATTTGAAAATTTGTTTGGTTACATATTTTGAAAATTGATTTTAGAAATTTAAAAATTCAAAACTTGTTTGGTTTTGAAATTTCAAAACTACTTTTTGGATTTTTGAGTTTTTTTATTTTTCATGTTTTGTTGTCTTTAGTGATTTTTTTTTTTCATATTTTTTTTAAAACTTTTTAGGTACACATAATCTAAATATACTTTTTGGATATACTTCATCTATATATATATATATATATTTATTTATTTTAGTCAAATTTTTTACTTTTGGAGTTTTTCAAAAATATTTTTTGAGTTTCAATTCATATTTTATTGTTTGTAGTGAATTTTTAAAATATTTTAGTCAATGTTTTTCGGTTTTAAATCCACTCAATCAAAAGACACTTAAAATATATAAAATTCATAAAAAAATCTTTTTTAAAAAATACTAAATATTAACAAATATACACCCAAAAAAAATTCAGTTTCATCTAAAAAAAACTTGATGAACTTGAAAATATGATGTACCGCATACTTCAACATAGCTATTGGTTCAATTAATTTAGTTTTGGTGATAAAGATAAATTTAGAATAGATTTGAAATAGTTTTTGGAATAGAGATAAATTTGGAATATATTTGAAATAATTTTGGGAATAGAGAGAAATTTGAAATAATTTTGAGAATAGTTTTGGAAATGCAGATAAACAAATGAATTTTTAATTTTAGACTCTCAAAAATCCTTATGAAAATTCAAACTAAACGGAGCCAATTTTTTTAACTACTCCTTTACATAGTAATAAAATTGTCTAAATTATTTATTAAAATATATTTATGACATCACTATATTTATTAAATGTCTTGATACTTTATTAATAAAAATAATTATTTATTATGTGATTAGAAACTTAAAAAAATGTACATATAATTTTTAAAATTAAAAAAATAATTTATATTTTAAACAAATTTGAGTATATTTATAATTTATTCTTACTTTTATTACTCCACTACAGGATGAAAACGGTGCAAATTGTTGGGCTCTGTGCAGCATATCTCTGTTGGAGATTTACCAATTACAGTGCATGTTTGGTAGCACTTAAAAGCAGCTTAAATCAATTTTTAGCTTAAATTTAGTTATTTTAGTGTGTTTGATAAAATTTAAAGGGATAGATTATAGCTTTGATTAAGTCATTTTCAACTTAAATTTGTAAGAGCATCTCCAATGGTTATTGCTATATTGCTATTGTTATTGCTATAATTTGGCAATGAATAGTATTATTTTGCTAAATTATAGCAATGGCACTTCAATGGTCATTTGCTATTTTGGCAAATCTCAACTTTCCCTTCAAGTTTGTAGATGTTGTTTGGATATAGGTTTTTTTTTGTGATTTTATTTTTGTTTATTTTTTTTGTCTCTTTGTGACCTTTTTTAAATTGTTTGTAAAAAAGGTATATATTTATATTATTCCCGACTAGACAAATATAAAAAAATTAAAAAATTAGAAAAAAAATTATAATTCACCCCACCAAAAAACATAACACTACATATTTAATAAATTTTTTTAATTACATATAAAAATAAACAATCACCAATTACCCACCAATAACGATCCATCATTCACCCAACATTCATTCACCAACAACCACCCACCAATAATCATCCATCATTCATCAACAACCACCCATCAACAACCATTCATTATAGAAAATACTCAAAAATAAATTAAAAAAAAAAACAAAAAAATGAAATTTCATTACAAAATAAAATTAAAAAAATGACATTACCAATAAAGACTAACAATTACATTAAAAAATAAATGACATTGCAAAAAAATACATTATCCCATAATTAGTCATCAGGAGGCATGGGGAAATAGTAATTTAGGTTGCTGACATTTGAGGACCACTTGGCGAAAATCTCATTTTTTCGCATTGTGTAATACGCTTTTGCCTAAGGGTCCAAATGAGAAATGTCCGTAATCACTATCTCATGTTCTTGTTTTCTGATCTCAAGTTCTTTTAGCTCCTGTAGTGCTTGAATCCTTTTTTCTTCTCTTTAAACTTTTTCTTTTCATTCTCAGCAAGGTGTTGGTTAAATGTCTCCAATTGTATGCCCATTTTTTGGACTTCAGCTTCAACGACTTGATTTATCTAAAATAATTATTTTGCAGCTTTCCTACCCATAGGCCTTTTACTCTTTGCAGTGACACTGCCCTCACCAATAGTTGGATTATTACCAATACTTGGACTAGTGTCATCTTCAAGAGAAATACAGTTATTCATAAGGGAATCGGGGGCTGAATCAGGAGAAAACGGTGTATGTATCCTTAACTTCACCATGTTCGTAGGAGTTACATCTTGCCACTTGATATTGTTTTGCAAGATTGGTCAACAATATTCAAAAGTAAAATGTTTATTTTCATCTTGATGGTATAACAGTTTTACTTGAAGCATCTATATGGCAATAAAATATTAAATTAATTAATTAGTTAATTTTTATATAAGACAAAATAAAAAAACTAACATAATAAATGAAAATGAAATCTTACTATATCAACTTGTGATGCCCTACTTGGATGTAGATTTTCGAACTGCGCTAGACACCCATGAAATTTGTTGGAACATTTCATGATTATACCCCATCGAGATGAGATAGACACATGTGTTTTTGACTGATCATTCTGCAGCGAGTAATAATTTTCAAAAATGCGATTGCTAATTTTCAACAATTGGGTCTTCAGTAATGTGACACCAAGCTCTACAAATGGACACATCTTCTTGAGTAGTGAATGATTTTCCTCTCTTTGTTTTAAATGAACCTTCCACACTGATTGTGTGAAAAATAGAAAAGAAAAATATAATTGAAAGAAAAATTATTGCTATGAACTCAAATTGGTAAAACAAGGTATGTGTATTTGTACCACTCAAATTGAAAGAAAAATAGTCGTTTAATTATAGCTGTTTAATTATAGCCGTTTAAAAATTGTATGCTCATTTTTTTACTTTCAGATTCAAATAGAGCCGTTGGGCTCATGTTACACATTCCAAGACACTCTTATCTCTTATTTCCAATAACTGAGATCTCTATATTTCATTTCCAACGGCTGAAATCTTTATTGTCTAGAATCATCTTCATCTCTCTATCTCTCTATAATCATCTTCCTCTGTGAGACCCCTAACTTTTGTAAACCCTATTAAGTCCCCAAATTTTGAGTTATTATAATAAATCCCTTAGTTCTCTATTTATTCACAAATATAACTCTAGAATCGAAAACGAATCGCGAATAAACCCGTACAAAACCAAATCGACCTCGATAGTGTTAGTAATTATTTTTACACACTAATATTAATTATTTAACTATGAGGCCCCTGACCTCTGTAATTTTATTTAGACCCTTACTTTTGAATTATTTCAATATAGACCATCGATCCCCTATTTATTTCCAATTTTAGCTGTAGAGCCGAAAACGCACGCCAACAGAAAACTCGCAAGCCTTAATTGAACTCGAGAACTCAGGGATGCTTCCAAAATCCTAATAATAATAATTAAATTAATCCCGTAACTAAATTTGCCAATCAAAAATCCTTCGCTTTCGGTTCTCATTACGACTCGCCCTTTAATTCGAAATAAAGAAACTTTAACCGAATTGAAGTTCCAAACCCTAATTAAATTAAATACCGCACTTAAATAAATGTTCCTATACATGAATTAAACCCAAAGCCCTCACATTTTTATTAAATCACTAATTGACCCCAAACAAGTAACCATTATATATATACACTTTTACCCTAAAATCTATTTTTACACACCATACTTTACAATTTCCAATGTTTGTATACAAGAAAATAATAAACTAAGTCCCTCAAATCACCATCATATGGCCGGCCATACCTACATAGATAAAATAAGTGTACTTTTGAGACAAACTTGCATAATTTAAGGGAAACCTTTGACTTTGGTTACAAACTTATATATATATACAATGGTACACAAAATAAATTCATAAAATCTCTCCAAATCTTTATCTTGGCCAACCATCATGCCCCCCCAGGTTATAATGAGAATCAAATCATATATATGTTTATACCATAATCTACTCTTGTCTACAAATATCACATCAAATTGTATACATAATTTCCCGAATCTAGAATGGGTCAACCACCCCTTTTCCCTAAGATACTATAGGATTTTATAGGATTTATTTAGTACAAACAATCCCTTGAAATCTTTGAGCAATAATGACTTTGGTACCTATATAGATTTGCTATATATATGTATGTACTTCTAATTAGAAGGTATTTAAATTAGCCCTAAACCTAACTAGATCATAATTAAATACATAATTAAGGTTCTAATCCTCCCTCATTCCATTACATTTAAACTAAATCAAGGCACTATTCAATTGAATTGGAACCAATGCGCATTTGGGACATTTCACACCAAATTCTCTATAAATATACCACTCATCCCCATTTGTTGAGCACATATACACACACACACACACCCACACTATATTCAAGTGAGAGAAGAGAGGGAGGAGGGTGAGCTTGGTGGAAGATATGAAAAGAAGTTTGCTAGCAATTCCAACAACCCTCAAGTAAACCACAACACAACTCTCTCTTCCATTTTCCTTTTTCAAATACATGTTATTAGAAGTTTAAAATGGTATTTTCAGATGTGTTATAATGGTATTCTTGTGTTAAAAATGAAAGGAGTTGAGCCTTGAATCTACCCTTCTTCTATTTTTCTTAATCGATATAAGACTACATTTTTCCCTATCAATCTCTCAAAATTTTCAAAGGCACACCTTCACCTTAAATTTCTGAGTTTAATACATATTATTGAGCATGTTTTCCTCACAACATAAGTGGAAAACTTCCCCTAGCAGACCTCTTTTCTCACCAACTTTCTATTTTCAAGAACTGTGCCAGAAAAATTTGGTTTGCAGCCACCTTACGAAAATTGTAGAAAAATGTATAAAAATATTATGGGCCTCCATTTTATGTAAAAATCTTTCTTAAGGAGTTATCTTTCAAGGAAAATTGGTTTCATTAAGAACGAGTGAGCGGTTTGTGAAAAAATATGATTTTCGTAACGGTCGACGAATCTGGACAGAGCTGGAGTATTTCTAAAATAACTACAAATCTAGAAAAGCTATTCCATTTCCAAAAAATGTTCTGAAAACTAGATAAAATTCCCTACGAACCATGGGAAGGCCGGGCTCTGGAAAAAAATCTGAAATAGCCCTTTTGAGTATAATCTTTAGGTAGTACTGAATCTGGAAATTCTATTTTCATTAGTGTTTTATGCTCTTGTGTTCATGAATTTGCTTATTAATATATGATCATGTCTCGATATGATATTTCACATGTCATAGGTTTATGTATTTTATTTTAATCATTCAATGGTGCTCACACTTATGCAAATCTGGAAATTATATTCATGTGCGAATTTATTCCCTTAACTACTTGAATATGCCTAGAGTTACTTGTGCCTATCTTCATATGTGAATCTCATGTGTTGTAACCTTATTTCCTTCTATTTGTACTATTTAGTTATTCAAACTTGTGCCATAGATGTTGTTTCATATAGCGATCCCGGTTTTCCCTGTTGTTATTGAACTGTAATCCGGGCTTGGTTCCGTAGATTTGTTGTTGTCTTATCCTCAATTCTATCCCTTACTCCTTGTTGTAGAGTTTTGGGTTGTGTTGGACTTGTTGGGAATAAGTTAGTTATGTTTTAGAACTCAGAATCCTTGCCCAGTTTTTGGCCTCTCCGCTCGAGCGGGGGTTTCGGCGCTCGAGCGGGAAAATCACCTTCCCAGTACTTCCTCTGTAGTGTTGGACGCTCGAGCGTGAGGTTTGACGCTCGAGCGGGAGTTTGTGTGTGACGCTCGAGCGGGGAGTTAGAAGCTCGAGCGAGAGACCTGTCTGCAAAAGTTCTGGGAGTGTGCATCCGGAGCTCGAGCGGGGGATTGGCCGCTCGAGCGGGAGCCTGTGAGTGCCGCTCGAGCGGGGAGTTTGACGCTCGAGCGGGGCGACTTTTATATAAATTCGAGATCCGACTTTTGGATCACTTTTTCAACTCATTTTCTCTCTCTTACTCTTCAAAATCTCCATTTGAGAGCTCCTCTCACTAGAACCTCAACTTCTCTCTAGGTATTGATCTAGCTAGGGTGTATTCCTCACCTTTGGTCTTTACAAAAGTTGGGTTGATCGTCGAGGGCTTTGCATTGATCCGAAAATTTCGAGTTTTGGAGCACGTTGAGTTTCGTCACCTTCTTCCCTTGAGCTCCGAATTTGAGGTAGGGATATTCTACTCCTCTTTATGAGTTATGTCTTTAAATTTTGGCATTTCGATATGTTGGGAGTTGTTGGGAAATGTAGACGCGCCCGCGGAGGGGGACCCCGCTGCTACAGTTCGGACTCGATTTGTGTCACGGTTCTTAATCTGAACCAAAGAGTCCAAATCTGGCAAATCATTGTGGAAAACTGATTTTTAAGAAAGAAGTGCCAAACATGGACTGCCTTGCCA
>NW_021028343.1:0-60975 GCF_004153795.1 Camellia sinensis | reverse complement strand
TTTTCAAAAATTGATATCATGGTTAGTAGAGGCCGGTCTCTGACTAGGCGAGCGGGGGTGCTCACGAAGTGACCTTCCCCAATCGTACCCAAGTTCCCGAGCCGAGGCAACTTTGGTGATGACGGACACGTGGCCTTTTGGCACCGAGTCAGGGTTTCCTAAATTTCTCAAAATAAAATATTTAGGTGGCGACTCTGTATCTGGCAAAGCAGTCCATGTTGGGCACTTCTTTCAAAAAAAATCTGTTTTCTCAAAAACGATTTGCCGGATTTGGACTCTTTGGTTCAGACTTAGAACCGTGACTACAAAAATCGAGTTCGAGCTGTAGCGAGGTCCCCCCGCGGGCTTGTTACAGTACTGAATCTGGAAATTCTATTTTCATTAGTGTTTTATGCTCTTGTGTTCATGAATTTGCTTATTAATTTATGATCATGTCTTGATATGATATTTCACATGTCATAGGTTTATGTATTTTATTTTAATCATTCAATGGTGCTCACACTTATGCAAATCTGGAAATTATATTCATGTGCGAATTTATTCCCTTAACTACTTGAATATGCCTAGAGTTACTTGTGCCTATCTTCATATGTGAATCTCATGTGTTGTAACCTTATTTCCTTCTATTTGTACTATTTAGTTGTTCAAACTTGTGCAATAGATGTTGTTTCAAGAGCATGTCCTAACTCTGACTTAAATTATCTGACTCAAACGGGAAACTTAATGGGTGGT
This sequence comes from Camellia sinensis, assembly GCF_004153795.1. NCBI lineage: Eukaryota > Viridiplantae > Streptophyta > Magnoliopsida > Ericales > Theaceae > Camellia > Camellia sinensis. The sequence goes on along the minus strand of NW_021028343.1, from coordinate 60,243 downwards.
AATGGGTTGCGAATTTTTGGACAAGATTACTAAGATATTGATTGGTTGACGGGATGCGTTCCCTATTTGGGAGTTAAAATCTTGCGCAAGTGGTTTTCGGAACCCTTGAACGGAGCGGCTGTATTCGGACCCTAAGTATTTGGTGTAAGGAGGGATTTGGGCAAGGCCCATTATTACCGCCTTTTTTGAGGCCCTGCGGTTGGCGCTACGCGGTATATAACCGTTGGTAGGCATCCGAGGTTAGTTCTGCAACAAAGCAGCAAAAGAGGAAGCATACCGAATAATCCGCGTCTGATTCTTGTGGTTGGGAGGACGAAGTCTCTTTGAGGAATTTCTAGATTTCTAACATCTAACCTTGTAATCCTTTATTATTGAATGATTATCATGCTCCATTACTTGCTTGTTATAATTGTGATGGTGTATTGGATTGGGAAAAAGGGATAGGGTGTGTGTGCATTTACCGGGCATTCAAAGCTCATGGCGTTTCATGTCAGGTATCGAAGAAACATACGAAGCCAACAAAGAGCCAAATACATTTGAAGACTTAAGTTTTCCTTAGAGAAAGTTTGGAACCATTTCGCTCATTAGTCTAATTGCGCTTTTATTATTCTTTTTGGATTGTAATAGTAAATGGAACTCGTTTTGTAAATTTAAAATTTGAGACGCTGTAATTATTATTTACTTTGTAATCCTATGCCTATCTCTGTGTTGCTAATGAGATCTTGCGTTAATGCCTTTTAAGATCTGTCAAAAGGGTGGTGCGCTACCTAAGAAAGCTGGACTTAGAAGAGAGGCTAACTTGACTCCTCCGGCGATCTGGGATCTTACTCGGTCATTGGCCATAGGACTCATTAGTGCCGTTTCCTAGATGACTGCATATGACAGTGTGCATTTGGTGGAATTGTGTGGAACCGGCGAATTCTTTGCCATGAAAGCTATGGACAAGGGGGTTATGCTCAACCGCAATAAGGTTTTGAAACTGAACTATTGCATCAACCTCTCTCTCTCTCTCTCTCTCTCTCTCTCTCTCTCTCTCGTGCGCGCGCGCGCGCGCGCGCACACACACACACACACACACACACACACACACTCCTAGAACCTAGATCTTTGTAGCTATCTCACTTCTACAACCCCGTCGTCTGCCAATCACCCTCTAATCGATCATCCATGTCTCCAAATCTCACAAACCCACCTCCAAATCTCACAAACCCACCTCAATCGATCATCCATGTCTCCAAATATCATAAACCTACCTCCAAATCTCACAAACCTACCTCTTTCATCATCTATGTCTCCAAATCTGACAAAGACACCTCCAAATCTGACAAACCCACCTCCTTCATTATCTATGTCTCCAAATCTCACAAACCCAGATCCTTCATCTCCCATAGACATGGAAGACCACCCGTCGAAGCCTTTCATCCACACTACAGATGCTTCTCTTTCCAACCACGGGCGAGGAGGATCTGATCATGAAACTGTGAAAACAATTACACAGAGGCCATGAAAATAGGTACACAGAGGCCATGAAACCATGAAAGCACACACCTTCTGTTTACAACTATTTTTGTTATCTGAACTGGAATGGTGAATTCTCTCTCTCTCTCTCTCTCTCTCTCTCTCTCTCTCTCTCTCTCTTTTCCCCCCCTCAAAATTTCTGTCAGGTATTTTTTTTGACTTCATTTTGTTTATTTTCTAATTTTTATTTTAATTTTTTTGGCTTGATATTGGTGAAATTGAAATTTTGCTAGCTTGCTTCTGTTTGAAATTATTTAATTTTGGGTGAAATTGGGTGAAAATTGCTCCTATGTTTGAAATTGGGTGAAAATTGCTTCTTTGTTTGGAAAGGATGATGAGAAAGGGAGGAAACAGTTAGTTGAAGCTGACTTGGCAACTTTGGCACAAGCTTTGGCATTTGCCAAAGATAGCAGTTGCTAAAACTTACCATTGAAGTTGTTTTTCTATCAATTGCTGCCATAATTTGGCAATAGTAGCTCCAATGGCACACCATTGGAGATGCTCTAAGCAGTTCCGGGGGTGCTTCTTGATTTGAGCTTATGTGGCAAGCTGAAATAAAGGGCGTAAAATGATTTAAATGCCCTTCACAATTTCTAGTTATTACAAGTGTGCCATGCATATAAACCAAGAACACTCATTCTTTCTCTCTCACACAAACAGGAGAGGCGATTTCCAGCGAACCAAGGCGATTTCCTGCGACCAAAGCTCTGTCTCTTCTCTCTCTCTCTTTCTCCCTCTCCGGTGTTCTCCAATCGCTCTTCATCACGATTTGAACCATTGCGATCTGAACCATTGTGATCTGAACCATCACGAACGGCAGCGTGACAAACCCTAACTCTCTCTCCCTTTTCGCGATCGACGCCGGCGGTGAGTTGAGAAGGAGGAGGAAGAGAAGAAGAAGGGGCTGTCAGCGTGACAAAACCCTAGCTCTTTCTCTTTGGCGTTGCTCTCTCAACGGCTCTCTCTCTCTGCTCTTTCAACGGCTCTCTCTCTCTGCTCTTTCAACGGCTCTCTCTCTGTAGATCAATCTCAAACCTTAGCGCCGGTTCGTCTCCGCTGTGCCCGCTGGAGCTAGGGTTTTCAGTTTTTTTTTTTTTTCTTGTGTGTATGTGTGTATGTGTGTGGAGGTTTTCAGTGTTTTTTTAATAAAATAATAATAATTAATGAATAAAAATAATAATTAATGCTAATTAAGCCATAAATTGACACTAATTAATTTATAATGAAAAAATGAAAAACATTTATACTAATTGGTACTATTAATAATTTTAGTATTAATTGATGCTAATTAAGCCATTAATTGACACTAATTAATTTATAATGAAAAAATGAAAAAAAATTAATACTAATTGATACTATTAATAATTTTAGTATTAATTGCTGCTAATTAAGCCATTAATCGACACCAATTAATTTATAATGAAAAAATGAAAAAAAATTATACTAATTGATGCTATTAATAATTTTAGTATTAATTGATGCTAATTAAGCCATTAATCGACACTAATTAATTTATAATGAAAAAATGAAAAAAAAAATTATACTAATTAATACTATTAATAATTTTAGTATTAATTGATGCTAATTAAGCCATTAATTGACACTAATTAATTTATAATGAAAAAATGAAATAATTTTATACTAATTGATACTATTAATGAAATGATAATTTTTGTAATACTAATTATATTAACTTTTATTAATGAAATAATTTTTTTAAATTAAAACTGAAAAATGATAAAATAATCATTTTTATATCATATAAGGGCAAAAATGACAATTACACAATAAAAAGTTATTTTACAACTTATTAACCAAACACTACTCAGCTGCTTAAATCTATAATCCCACAGCTGCACTAAACAGGTTAACAGTTTATATTCACAGTTTTAAGCCATAATCTATTAAAGTATAATTTATAATCACTTTTTCACAGCTCTACCAAACGAGGCTATAACCGATTAGCATATTTTATATTCCTAGTTCAAATTACTCTATCAAAACTAATGACTAAGGGTTTGTTTGGGATATGAGTTTTTTTTGGCTTTGACTATTTTAGTTTAAGTCTAAAAAATTTCGTTTGGAATAGATTTTTTAGCTTTTTTAACTTTTCTGAGAGAAAAAATGAAATGATTATGGATTAGATGTGACATTTTGTCCAATTTAATTAAAATAACATATTTTGTCTTATATAACTATTTTAATCTAAATGAGCATTCCAAACGGGGCTTAAAATTTATTTTTTGGTATGGTACACTTTGGGGTAGTGTAGTCGTTCCCCTCTTACGCATGTCCACCACTTTAAGGAGATAGATATGATAAGAATCTAGAAACTATGGTAGGAGATTTATCTAGAAATTGGGTGGATAAGATAATAAATTTGGTTCATATAATTTAATTTATATATATATATATATATTTATCTAGGAATTGGGTGGATTTGGTTCATACAATTTAAAGTATAGATGGATGTGCTTCCACGTAAACTGGGGATCTCTCAAATCATTGATGAAATATCCCTCCACACTGCTTTGGCTTTATAACCACAAACAATCCATCCATAGGGGGTACGGGATACTGCTGCGTCTAACGTGCAACAGTTATTGTTGTCACTTTAAACGGTAACGTTTTAGCTCATGCATGCTTGTTTTCGCCTTTTTTTTTTTTTTAAACCAACATGCTTTTGATATTCATTTCCTGATGGTTTATTGATCCACGATGAATCAACAATCTTTCTATATTGAAATTTTTTAATAGTTTAATATTTTAGTATAGTAGTTGTAATTTGTAAAGAATATGATAAATTACAAATATATTTTTTTAAATTTACTTAATATACGAATTATTTTTTGTGATTTGACAAATTACAAATACTCACTTGTTAAAATGTTTTATTTAATAAAATTAACTAAAAAATGAAATTTTTAACTACTCTATTATATAATAATAAATTTATCTAAATTATTAATTAAAATAAAATTTTAATATCATTAAAAGTTGTTAATTGAATTGATAATTTATTAATAAAATGAGTCATTCATATTAATTTTTAAAATAAAAAAGATAAAAATAAGTGACATATATCTCTTATATAAATGAAATGGATTGATGTTATTACTTATAATGTGAAACAAATAGAGATCATCTTAGTGTACATTGTAAAATACTGATTAAATACAATACAAAATTAATAACATATTTTATAAATGATCTCTAATTACTACACATTAATAAATGAAATTTGAGTTATAGTTGATGGTTTTCTAAGAAAATTGAATTATATGAGTTCTATAGTTCAAAAATTTTAGAAAAGAATAAAAATAATGACCGTTTAGATTTATTTACATTTTATTTTTTGAAATACTATTTTCACAATATAAGAAATGGGATAGATTCGTCTCCAGTCTGACTGGTGAGTGTTGTGGTCCCTGATTTGGGTCCATTTTGATGATCAAACTGTTCAATGTATACATCTTGTTGAGTATATCATTCTTGAAAAAAATTACTTTGATTGGATATCGATAGTCAATTGATCAGATTATATTTATATCAATGGCATATGATTTTCAAAATAAATTGTTAACGAAAATGTGATTTGATCAAATGGTTATCAATATCTCAATAACTTAATTTTTTTGTAAAAATAATACATTCAACAAAATGTACACATTGAAACGATTTAAATCATAAGAATTTATCTTCGATTAGTCATGTATTAAAACTAAACTAAATTTTTTTATCCACAATTCTTATTTTATACTAGTATACTAATACTATATTAAAGTGCACAAATTCATCAGCAAATGACTTCTCAAGCCTTAGAAATTATAGCGATTTACACAAAAGACAGTAAAAAGAAAAGTCAGGACCATAGCAAAACGCTGTTGTTTAAAGTGACAGTAGTAACTGTTGCGCTTTAGGCGCAACAGTATCTTCGTACCAATCCATAGGAGTGTAAAAATGGCTCGTGGTTTGTGGGCGGCCCGGGGTGAGCCCGGCCCGTTTAGACCTATTTGGGCCCGAGCTCGAGAGCCTGAGCTAGGGCCTGGGCCATCATTTTGAGAACCTAACCCGACCTGTGGCCTAGCCCATCAGCCTGCTTAAGGCCCACTCAAGGATCAGCCCAAGACTTGGCCCACCCGAGACCCAATGTTTTTTTAGTAGAAAATAATAAAATTTTGATAAAAAAAATAAAAAAACAAATAAATTTGTTCAGGCTCGCCCAAGTTTGCCCCAAGCTCGAGCCCAGGCCCATCGGTCTACCAAAGGCCTGAATACCACCCTAGGCTTAGGCCTAATTTTCTGGCCCGTCAGCAAGCCTGAATTTTGGCAGGAGCTCGCGACACCTGATATGGGCCGACCTAGGTGGGCTCGCCCGGGCCAAATTTAGACCCATATCTATCCATTTGTCATTTTACAAATGGATCAGATCTCAAAATCCATCTACCCTTTCTCCAAAATTAAGTGAAAATTCTAAAACGGAATCGGCGGTGGATCTCATATTGTCATTTTCCAAATGGATCACACCTCAAATCCTATCTACCCTAACGCCAAAATTAAGTGGAAATTTTGAAACGAAATTGGTGTTGGGTTTTATGAGTCTAAACACCGTCCTTCAATATAGGTTATGGATTGAAGGAGATCTACGTTTTTATTTTTATTAGTCAATTATTTAACAAAAATGAGTCATTGTCTTACTTTTAAAATTTTCTATAGAATTATTAATTAGAGCACCATATTAATAATGTCACATCACATGTTACTTAAAGATTACGATTCAAAAGCTATATGTTGCGTATAACTATTAAATGTTTTGATACTTTATTAATAAAAATAATTATTTGTTATGTAATTAGAAACTTAAGGAAAAAAATATAATTTTTAAAATTAAAAAAATAATTTATATTTTAAATAAATTTAAATGTATTTATAATTTATTCTTACTTTTATTACTCCACTACAGGATGAAAATTGTGCAAATTGTTGGGCTCTGTGTAGCATATCTCTGCTAGGTCTTGTTTGTTTTCAGAAGTAGAATAGAGGGAATTTATAGTGAAGGGAGATTAAGTAAAATTGTATTTGTTTTGATGATAATTATTAGTGTAGAAATTATTAAATTATTTTTATATAAAATAATAAAACAAATAAAAAATACAAAGAATTAAATATTAATGTTTAAAAAAAAATGCCCAACATGTAAAAAAATAAAATAAATAAAAAAATTTCTAATCCCCTCACTATTTTTCTAATACCACATCCACCTCTACCTCCACCTCCACCTCCACCTCCTCTATTCCAATCCCCATTCCAACCTCCATTTTAATCATCTCCTCCATCTTAATCCCTTCCCCAACTTTACAAACAAGCACAACACTAAATAGACCCTACCTCCATCCTAATCTCATCCCACCCTTTACAGCCAAAAACAAACGGAGCCTTGGAGATTTACCGGTTATAATCGATTAGCATATTTTATATTGAATAATTTAGATTATTCTATCAAAACTAATGACTAAGGGTTTGTTTGGGATGTAGATTGGTTTTTTGGCTTTGATTATTTTAATCTGGAGTTAAAAAGTCTCGTTTGGGATATATTTTTTGACTTTTTAAATTTTTGTGAGAAAAAAATGAAATTATTATGAATTAGATATGATATTTTATCTAATTTAACTAAAATAACTTGTGTTATCTTATATAACTATTTTAATCTAAATGAGCATTCCAAACGGGGCTTAAAATTTATTTTTTGGTATGGTACAAGAAAACCATTTTGGGGTGCTGTAGTCGTTACCCTCTTGGGTACGCGTGTCCACCACTTTAAGGAGATAGAATTGATAAGAATCTAGAAACTATGGTAGGAGATTTATCTAGAAATTGGGTGGATAAGACAACAAATTTGGTTCATATAATTTAAATTTTAAATAAATATATATATATTTGAATTTATAGATGGACGCGCGTCCACGTAAACTGGACATCCCTCAAATCATTGATAAAAGATTCCACCACTGCTTTGGCTTTATAACCACAAATAATCTATCCATAGGAGTGTAAAAATGACCCGCAGTTTGTAGGCGGTTCAAAGTCCGCCCACGGCTCAGGGTGGGCCCGACTCGTTTTAGGCCTATGCCTGAGCCCCTGCCAGAGACCCTGAGCCAGGGTCAAGGCTATCAATTTAAAGCTTGGCCCAACCCGTGGATCCCGACCTATCGGTCTGCTTAAGGCCCACACATGGTTAGGCTCGAGACCCGACCCGCGCCGAGGCCCAGCATTTTTTTAGTAAAAAATAATAAAATTTTGGTAGAAAAAATAAAAAAAACAAAAAAATTTGTTCAGGCCCCCCCCAAGCCCGAGGCTAGGCCCACCCAAGGCCCAAATACCCCTGGGCCTGGGCTTACTTTTCTGGCCCATGGGCCGGCCTGACTCAGCCCGAATTTTGGCAGGAGCCTGCAAGGTCCGACAGGGACTAGGCTGGGCCAAATTTACACCCCTATCTATCCATTTGTCATTTTACAAATGGATCAGATCTCAAAATCCATCTATCATTTCTTCAAAATTAAGTGAAAATTTTGAAACGAAATCGGTGGTGGATCTCATCTTGTCATTTTCCAAATGGATCACACCTCAAATCCTATCTACTCTTAACTCCAAAATTAAGTGGAAATTTTGAAATGAAATTGGTGTTGGGTTTTATGAGTCTAAACACTGTCCTTCAATTTAGGTTATGGACTGATGGAGAACTACATTTTTATCTTTATCAGTCAATTATTTAACAAAAATGGGTCATTATCTTACCTTTAAAATTTTCTATAGAATTATTAATTAGAAGCACCATAGTAATAATGTCACATGTTACTTAAAGATTACGATTCAAATGCTATATGTTGCGTATAAAGCATGAAACATTATTAGGTACTTGGTGACAAATAAAGAATTGCAAACACACTGGGAAATTTATTGTTTGTCAATCAATTATTTAATAAAAATGAGCCAATGTTGTTCTACCCATAAAGTTTTCTACAAATTATTAATTGAAAGCATCATATCATAATGTCACATATTACTCAGAAACTCCAACACTACCAAAAATTTATTATGGAGACTTAAAACATTGCTCTATACACCTTCAATATTGTCTCTTAAATTACCAATACAAAAGTGATGGCCCTATTGTTTAGACAAATAGTTATTAATTTGGAACACCAACTATACTTATTCTAGAAAAAAATTATCGACAACCAATGCTAGAGGAGTTTGGGGTGCCTGTGCACTCTTATGGGTTTATTTTGAGGTCTGTTTTGATAATTCGAACATTTCATATTTTAGAGTACATCAAGTAGAATATACTTGTAAAAAATTAAGTTAATCAGATATCGTTAATCCTTTCATCCACTTACATTTGTGTCTTAAAAAATAAATGATATTGTGATTTAAAGTATTAAAATGAATACAAATGTAAATAGATGAAAGGGTTAACGATATCCGATTAACTTAATTTTCTATATGAATATTCTACTTGATGTATTTTAAAATACAAACAATTCGGATTATCAAAACGGACCTCAAAATAAACCCATAAGACTGCACAATATTGCTTGCTGTGACCGAGCACAACAGGCACCCCAACTCCATGCTAGAAATCCTAAAAAAATTATCAAAAATTCTATATAATGCTTCTAACATTTCTCTTTTATCAACACCACCGAATATATTAATTTTTTTTGGGTACCTAGTATTGCTACTATATATATTTTTTATTACTATTAATTACCCATATTTTTTAGTATTATTATTATTTTTTTGATGCCTAGTATTGCTAGTATTAATTACCCATATTATTTTTTGGGTAATTAATTTTTTTAATATTAATTACTCATGTTTTTTTTTTTTTTGGTGCTTAGTATTGAGACAAAATAGATGTGAACACGTCGAGCATTACATATATGAATATTTTTTTCACCAAGGATTCTCTAGAGTATTTTTTTCTTAAAGTTTCCTAAAGTGGTGTATTGTGTGGTTGAGATTTAATGTTGAAAAATTGAGGTGACTTGTCATTAAATCTGCTACTATATATATTTTTTATTACTATTAATTACCCATATTTTTTAGTATTATTATTATTTTTTTGATGCCTAGTATTGCTAGTATTAATTACCCATATTATTTTTTGGGTAATTAATTTTTTTAATATTAATTACTCATGTTTTTTTTTTTTTTGGTGCTTAGTATTGAGACAAAATAGATGTGAACACGTCGAGCATTACATATATGAATATTTTATGCACCAAGGATTCTCTAGAGTATTTTTTTCTTAAAGTTTTCTAAAGTGGTGTATTGTGTGGTTGAGATTTAATGTTGAAAAATTGAGGTGACTTGTCATTAAATCTCAACCACACAATGCACCACTCTAAGAAACTTTAGGGAAAAAAAACTCTAGAGGATCCTTGCTCGTTTTTTTTTTAATTTTTTTTATCGGTAAATTTTAGTTGTTAGATTAATATTTATGGAGAAAAATTTTCCAATTCTTGATAAAATACCTAAATACTTATACTCTTTTAATTTTATCCCTCTAAGAAAAATTAAACACAACCATTTTAAAACTAAACTCTAAGAAAGAAATGATGGTCATGTAAGTTAGGCCAAGTTGGTTAAATAAGAGCTTTTCTTAGGCTACACTATTAACAAGTCGCGCAAAAGGAACAGAGAAATGTTCCCTATTGCAACTCTTTTCCACCCTATCTTTCTCCTCTTCCTCTCCATCTTTGTGTTTCTTTGGAAATGGCTCCTCTCTCCTCAAACCAACAACAAACAAAACTTGCCACCATCACCACCAAAGCTCCCAATCATAGGAAACCTCCACCAACTAGGTCCCCAACCACACCGCTCTCTCCAATCCCTAGCTCGCCGTCATGGCCCCCTCATTCTCCTCCACCTTGGGAACATCCCCACTCTCATAGTCTCCTCAGCTGAGTTCGCTCAAGCGGTCATGAAAACCCATGATCTCTTCTTCTCAAGCAGGCCCAACTCAGCCATCCCGCGACGCCTCCTCTATGATTTGAAGGACTTATCTTTAGCCCCCTACGGCGACTACTGGCGACAAATGAGAAGCATATGTGTCTTACAACTTCTAAACACCAAAAGGGTTCACTCGTTTCGACGAGTGAGAGAAGAAGAGACTATTGCCTTGCTTGAAAAGATAGAAAACCGGTCTTCTTCTCCAATGGACTTAAGCGAAATGTTGGCTTCACTTACGAATGATGTGATTTGTAGGGTTGCGTTTGGGAGGAAGTACAGTGAAGGTGAGAGAGGGAAGAAGTTTAAAGAGTTGTTGGAAGAGTTTGGTGCATTGTTGGGTGTCTTTAATGTGGGTGATTTTATACCATGGCTTGGTTGGGTGAACTATGTGAGTGGTTTGAATGGGAGAGTGGAGAGGAATTTTAGGGAGTTTGATTGCTTTCTTGATGAGGTTATTGATAATCATATGGGGCAATGGAGGAGTGGAAGAAAAAAGGGTGGTGATAAAGGGGAAGATGAGCAAATCGACTTAGTGGATGCTTTGCTTGAAATTCAGAAAGATAGTAGTAGTAGCATGGATGGTGGTGCTTCCTTGGGTAGAGATAACCTCAAAGCTATTATTTTGGTATGATTTCTAATTTTTTTGTTAATTTATCTTCTTGTGATTTTTGGGAAGTAACTTATTCAGCGGGTTTTTTTGGTTAAAAATTCAGGCCTCGTTTGGCAAGAGGCTATTTTAGTCAATTAGCCAAAAAGTTACTAAATTAGTCAAAAAGCCAACAACTCATACCAAAAAGTCAAAGATTCTCTTTTCTCTCTACTTTTTGCACATCTTTTCGTAATTAGCCAAAAAGTCATCCCAAACATACAAGTTTTTTTTACCTACCTTTTTAGCCAAATAGCCAAAAAGTTACTAAATTAGCCTGTTCCCAAATGAGGCCTTAATATGTTTTGGATTTATTAATTTTTTTTGATTTTTTTGAATATTATTTTTATTTTTTTTTAATGAAAAAAAAGTGTAAAATGTAAAGTGATAATGAAAGTCTATGGGTTGAAAACTTTTTGGCTAAAATTGCATCTAGCTAATAGTTAAATGGGGAAATTACAATTCAGTGTTTTTTATTTTTTATTTTTTATAATTACAGATTCATGAAAAAATTTATAATTTTAATTAGGAACAATTACATTGATAGTCCTTACATTTTGCCACTTGTGTCATTTTGATCCCTATAGTTTCATTTCGCTCAATTTTTTACCCTTAATTTTATATTTTATGTTAATTTGATCCAATTGATAACGTCTTTAAAGTTTTGGATAGAAAATGATTACTAAGTTAATTAACATCAAGTAACTAAATTAATCAAGTTTATAATTTTTTTATTAAAAGCATGACACATGCGAATCAATTTGAGACAAAGAGAATCAATTGAAATTACAAGAATCAAAATTACATAATGGACAAAAAGTACAATAACAAACGGTGTAATTATTTTTTTAATTATTAATATTTGTCAAGTATACCATTAATCTAAAACTTTTCTTACACTAAATTTTAACAGTCCCATAGTTAAAAGGAAATCCCTTCAGTATTATATGCATCTTATGCTACATTTTTCTAATATTTGTTACGCATTTTTGTACTAAATGTTATGTTACAATAATTTGTAATATAAAAATTGTCATTAGCCGATGAATCTTGACTGTAATGTTCATTTTGTCATCAATGCAAAATGCCTTATCTAGTTTTTGTATTCTAACAAAGGATCATAAAAACTATAGTAATAAACCTAATCCATTTATCATTCTTTGTAGGATATGTTTGCTGCTGGAGCGGATACCACCTACACAGTATTAGAATGGGCTATGACTGAATTGCTAAGGCACCCTACAACAATGAAGAAACTCCAAGAGGAGGTTAGAGGAATTGCCCCTAAAAAAGCAAACTTAAGTGAGGATGATCTTGAACAAATGCACTATTTAAAAGCAATAATCAAAGAGACTCTTCGGCTACACCCTCCGGTGCCATTACTAATTCCTCGAGAATCAACCAAACATGTCAAATTACAAGGCTACGACATCCCGACCAAAACAAGAGTATTCATCAACGCATGGGCTATTGGGAGAGACCCTTTATCATGGGAAGAGCCAGAGGAGTTTCGACCAGAAAGGTTCTTGAATAGTTTGATAGACTTCAACGGACAAAATTTTCAATTTATTCCATTTGGGGCTGGAAGAAGAGGGTGTCCTGGAATTGTATTTGCTATTGCCAATCTTGAACTTGTGTTAGCCAGTCTTGTGCACAAGTTTGATTGGGCGTTGCCTGGAGGGGTAACAGGGGATAATATGGATTTAGCCGAATCTTCAGGGATAACTATTCATAGAAAGTTTCCCTTAATTCTTGTTGCAACTCCTTGTTTCTAAGGTTATTTTGATTATTTCTTGAACCATTATGTGACTCAATTATTAATATTTTCACTGCTTTGATCATATGAGCCTAAATTTTGCATTCCCCAAAACTTTGTTAGCCATGTCATCATCTTTAAAACCAGTGATCATGTTAAGCGAGTTGGTTATCCAATTCAAATAATTAATTAGACAGAAAATATCGATGATTAAAAAAAAATAAAAGACTAAAATTTGCTCTTTAAGGGAAATTATTATTTAAGAGATAGGAATATCAATGGATTACTGCTTCCCATAAATTATTTTCAATAAAAGACTTGGATCGGCCCCAAAAAATTCAAAATTTTGAGGGCCATGAAATTTGAAAAAAAAACAAATGATTCCACAATAATCCAAAAAAGCTAAAAAAATTACTAAGTGCGATCATCTTTTCAATCACACTTGAAAATCATTTTAACTTCACATAATGAATGAACTGAAAAAATACCAAACAGTGAAAAATATGGTCGCTGAAATAATTTTTCTATTGAAAAATATTTGGGAGCTCTAAAATATGAATTCCAAATGAGCTCTAGGGGTGGGTCCCATCTATTAATGTGCTGTTTTGGCCTTAATTTTCTTTTTTCTGGGTATAAATTTTCGTATCATTAGAACTCAATTAGAAATTCAAAATAAGAAATATAACATTACTGTTTTCTATTATAGCGATACATAAACAAGGCCCAACCCAATCAACAATCAGGCCAAAATCAAACCAAGGGGATAAATTTTCGGGAGTTTGAAAATGTCGAACAAACCCCCGAAAATCATTTGTGTCATTAATTGACACTAATTAATTTATATTGAATAAATGAAAAAAAATTAATACTAATTGATACTATTAATAATTTTAGTATTAATTGATGCTAATTAAGCCATTAATTGATACTAATTAATTTATAACGAAAAAATTATACTAATTGGTACTATTAATAATTTTAGTATTAATTGATACTTATTAAGCCATTAATTGACACTAATTAATTTATAATGGAAAAATGAAAGAAATTATACTAATTGGTACTATTAATAATTTTAGTATTAATTGATGCATATTAAGCCATTAATTGGCACTAATTAATTTATAATGAAAAATTGAAAAAAAATTATACTAAATGGTACTATTAATAATTTTAGTATTAATGATGCTTATTAAGCCATTAATTGACACTAATTAATTTAGAATGAAAAACTAAAAAAAAATTTTATACTAATTGATACTATTAATAATTTTAGTATTAATAATTAAGTCATTAATTGACACTAATTAATTTAGAATGAAAAAATGAAAAAACATTATACTAATTGATACTATTAATAATTTTAGTATTAATTGATGTTAATTAAGCCATTAATTGTCACTAATTAATTTATATTGAAAAAATGAAATAATTTTATACTAATTGATACTATGAATGAAATGATAATTTTTGTAATACTAATTATATTAACTTTTATTAATGAAATATTTTTTTTTAAAATTAAAATTGAAAAACAAATGACAAAATAATCATTTTTATATCATATAAAGGCAAAAAGGACAATTACACAATAAAAAGTTATTTTACAGCTTATTAACTAAACACTACTCAGCTGCTTAAATCCATAATTCCACAGTTGTACCAAACAGGTTAACAGTTTATGTTCACAGTTATAAGTCATAATCTGTTAAGTTATAATCTATAATCATTTTTCACAACTCTACTTAACGGGGCTATAACCGATTAGCATATTTTATATTCAATAGTTCAAATTATTCTATCAAAATTAACGACTAAGGGTTTGTTTGGATATGTGTTGGTTTTTTTGGCTTTGACTATTTTAGTTTGAGATTAAAAAATTTTGTTTGGAATAGGTTTTGTGCGTACCAGATTCCGTACTAGATGAAAGTGGATCGGGACCCTGCACTCGGTTGGACTATCCAGGAACTGAGGTTCCTGCCACAAGAAACACCGTTAGAGCTGCCGGCCAGGGTTGGCCGGATAACCCCTCCGGTGTGGGAATCAATGATCGGAGAAGGAGTGTATATCGAGTTGAGTTTATATCGAAATGTGGTTTTTCTTGGAATAGTTCAGTTACCTTTAATGTGAGGTTCGTGTTGTATATATAGTGTTCCTTGCTTGCTTCTCAAGGTGGGTTCATGGAGCTTGGATGTTGCCAGGTGTCCTTTTAGCATTGCTCAAGGTGGGGGACCACCTGGTAGTTGTCATTGAATGCATATACTCATTGTAGTCATGCTAATAACAAACAACATTCCTTTGGTTCAACAACTTCTGTGATTCTAGGTGTAGGGGACGAGCTGAGGTGGCAACTTGCACATGCACACATTCACAACTTCCACGTTTCCTTGCGAGGTTTCCTCAGCACGGTACCACTATGCCTCAGCTCGGCATCATTATGCCTTGTCTCGGCCTCTTACAGGATCATTCATGGAGATGGGCTGATCCATTTGGATATCTTTGTATGGGCTCGGCTTATTTTCTGTTCCGCCCATAGGTTCAGTCTCGCAGCTCGGCCCAGCCGAGCACCACGGCTGGACTAGCCTTTCCACTGCGGGTTGGGCCCAAGTGCTTGAGGACTTGGGTGGATAGTTGATCATGAAGTTGGGCTCAATTGGTTTGCCCATATACTCATCCAACCCATTTGGGTTTGGACTTCAGTGGATTGGGTTGGCCCAAGGCTTAGACCCGACCCATTTCACATTTAGCCACTTCATTTGCCCCCTAGCTTGTGCTAAGGTTCCCCTTGGGGGGAGCTATTGTTCTGCTTCCCAAGCGTCGCGTCGTTTCGGTTTTCCCTAGTTCGGCCTTGGTGACGGTTCAATCCTGACACAATCCCTGCATGTGTCCTTTCATGTTGACACGTGGCGATGTGAGATAGGTGTGCAGAGATAGTGCGTCGATTCCATACTGAAGGTCGTGCTTCGTGTACCTGCACGCCGGCTAGTGCAATTAATGCTTTGGCTGTCAATACAAATCCCTTTATTTGCTTTTTCGTTCCTCTAGAGAGTTTCAAAGAGAGAGAAAGAACTCTTCCCGTTCCTCTGAACCAGTCTCGTTGGTGCTCTGCTCAGACTTTTTCGCCGCTGGTCTTGCTCTGCTACCACTGTTCTAGTCTCTGCAAGTCCTTTTGTGATTCTTCTTCTCTTGCCTCTTTCTATCTTAATCATCTTGTTTGGCCCACTCGCTGTCTGTGTTCCACACTCTGTTATCTGAGTCCTACCTTTGTCCCATTAGGTTTGTTAAATAGGGAAGTTCCGCTCACTAGTTGATACCCCCGAGGCCATGGCTATGTTCCGCCTAGACTATAATATTCTCGACGACGTTACCCTTTCGTTGGCGAAGGTAGACGCCAAGCGTATGGGCACGAGGAATACCGTCACTTTTCCCATCGCGGCCATAGTCGAGGGAGGGGTTCGGTTTCCCCTTGATCCGTTGGTGCTCCGGTTTCTACATCAAGTCCAGTTAACCCCAATGCAAGTATCTGTGAACCTTTTCCATGTTGTTTGCGGCGTATCCGCCCTCAATAGACGATTGGGTTTGAACCTTGACATATGGGATATCTTAGGTTGTTATACTCTTTCTCATAACAAAGACCACAACACGTATTACTTGCATGTTTGCTCGTTTGATTGCCATTTGGTTATTGGGTTGCCCGATTCGGATAAACACAACGATGATTTCTTACAAGTTGGTGGAAACTGGGAGTTCCCCGCCGGAACTGAGTTTTAGTCTTAGTAGATGCCCCAGAAAGACAGCTACCCAGGTTCGGGCCTCTCCTTCTAATGCCTTTTGTATTTCTTACTTTATTTTGGATGTTGCTCTAATGGGTCACTTCTTTTTTGCAGAGGCCTTTCGTTTCCAACGAAGACCGAACCGAGAGAATACTGAAGCCATAAAAGCTGCCCTGAGGTATAAAAAGAGATCTGCACCCAAGTTATTGGATTACCAGTCTACTTACCGCTTCACTATTCCAAAGAAGGCGAGGCTCGCTACTTCCCTTCCAGACTTTGATACCGAGATTGACACGTCTCTCACTCCTTTGGTCACGAACCGTCACAGGAGTCAGGGTGCACTTTCTGAGAGATCGCCCTCTCCTGCCTCCAGTTTCGCAGGGGGTGGGTTTGTGGCGAAGAGAAGGGTATTGGTGGATTTAGAGGCTGAGGCTTTCGGAGCCTCCGATGTTTTGGAAACCCCTCTGGAAAAGACCGAGGCGAAGAGCCTCATGGAAGTGAAGATGGAGGTGGGAGCTTCTGGGACCCCTGCAACTGCTGCCGAGCCCTCAGCTTCGGTCGCTGCGCAAGCAAAAAAGAGAAAAAGAGAAGCTGGCAAAGCAGTGGTGGGGGAAGCTTCTGAGGATCCTGCTGAGGATGAGGCTTTTGAGAAATAGGAGCCGCCAATGTCGCATAAAGGCAGGCCCATTTCCACTTCTGATTCAATTGTCGCTTCACAAGATTTTGCCTTTGATTTGACTAAGTTTTTGTTGATGTCGGTTGACATGGCTGACCATAATGGGCCCCGTGATATTCCTATCTTGAAGGGGACCCTTCAGATGATGACTGTTGTAAGTGTTTCCTCGTTTTACTTGTCTTTATTGTTGCGTTGCTGTCTCATTTTCTCTTAATTCTTCGTTGTCCTTTGTAGTGTATCCAGAGAACGCATCTGTCCATTACTCGTGCTGAAGAGCTAGAAAGGGCCGTGCTGGAGGCCGCAATGAACACTGAAAGACTGACGGTAAGCTTGGAGACAGAGAAAGAAGGACGCCGAACTGCAGAGAATGAAACATTTTGTTTGAACAAGATTGTCGCTTCAGTTGAACAATCGAAGGAGGCTGCTATTGGGACACAGGCTCAACTCGAGGGAGAGGTGGCCGAACTGGAGGCCGTTATTGCCGTGATGGCTGCCGAGCGTTCTGCGCTGGAAGCCAAACACTGGCAACAGGGTTGGGATGAAGCTGGGGCTGCCTATAAGGAAGAGGTGCTAGTGCTGCGAGATAAGCTCTTTCTAAAGGGTTGGACGAATGCTTTGGCTGCTGCGCTGGTTCCTGAAGGCTCTTCCCTGTTTCAGGATGTCCCCGTTCCTTCGAGATCCTTGGGTTCGAAGACTGTTTCCACCCCTGCTGTTCTTTCAACCGAAGTTTCCCCAGAAGTTGATTCTGCAAACAAGACCTAGGACAGTAATGTTGTCGCTGAAACGGTGGATGTTGAAGGGATTGAAACACTGGAGACCAAAGCCGCGGGAGATGTGGTTAAGGAGGCTTCTACTTCTCAGGAAGTTGGAGCTGCCTCTACTTTTCCTCCCCCAAACGGCTTGGATGAAATTGTTGATGTTGTTCCTGAGTTTCCCTCTGTTAATGAAAGTTGAAGTTGAAAGGATTTGAACTTTTTTGCTTTTCTGTTTTGATGTATTGTGGCTTGGTCTCCATAACGAGCTTTCTTTCTGCACTTGCCAAGACAATTTTTCTTTTCTCTTTTCTTTTCTTTGTTGTTGATCATGAGGCCATCTATGCCTTTTGTTGGATGATAGAATTTTCTCTTTGAACTTGCAATCTGATGTTGTTTGGCTTTTATGTTTGAATGTTTTCTATACTGCCTGCCCCCGGTCGAGCACTATTAGGACCTCGGGGTCGAATAGATGCTCAGTCTGGTTCTGTATTGCTTTTAAATAGATGCTCTGTCTGATTCTGTACTGCTTGCCCCCGGCCGAACATTGTTGGGGCCTCGGGGCCGAACTGATGCACGGTGTGGCTTTGTACTGTTTGCCGCCGGCCGAGCACTGTTAGGACCTCGAGGCTGAACTAATGCTCGATGTGGCTAACAGATATGTGGTCCTGGTTGGTTTTGAAAGAAAACAATTGTTTGGTTTTGAAAGAAAACAATTGTTTGCCCCTACCTGGAGCTAAGTAAGATTGATACTAAAGATTGTGCTCTTAGATAGAACTTCTTAAGTCTATTGCAACTTTGATAGTGCAGATGCACTTGAATGAGATAAAGGCATGAAGAGGTGTCTTACTCAGGTCCAGGTTGGTTTAAAAAAAAAACAATTGTTTGCCCCCACCTGGAGTTGAGTAAGACTAATGCTGGAAGTTTACTCCTGACAGAACCTGGTCATGCTTGTTCCAACTCTGCTTGTTTGAATCAGTACTGAAGTGTTGACGTGTTGGTACTTAAGGAATTCTGTGGATTCAAAGACATTTACTTAAGACATGTTAGTGTGGTTTCCACCAAGCAAGTCCACTTGGCTAAAGTCCAATTTAGTTGCCAAGCATTATTCCACCAAGCAATACCACTTAGCATGTTTGAGTGCTAACCAAATTTATATTCCGTTCAGTCGTTCTGAAACTAAGTCCATTTGGGTGAAGACCAAAGTTAATTCCGTTTGATAAATATCAAAGCTAATTCCATTTGGTGAGGACCAAAGCTAATTCTGTTTGATAAACATCAAAGCTAATTCCGTTTGATAAACATCAAAGCTAATTCCGTTTAGTGAGAACCAAAGCTAATTACAAGAATTTGATAAATTTGAGAGAAGTGGGGAAGCATTTGCATTGGTCAACAGATAAATGCCTTTACATTCTGATAGAGAAGTTGGGGGATAATTCTATTGATAGTATTTCTTGAGATTTGCTACGTTCCAGGGCCGAGGTATAGCTCTGCTATTCAGATCCTCTAGGTAGTAAGCTCCATTTCCAACAACAACTGTGACTTTGTAGGGACTTTCCCAGTTAGACCCAAGTTTGCCGTCGCCAGGCACCCTTTTGTGATCCATAACTTTCCTCAAGACCAGTTCTCTTGGAGTAAATTGCCTTGGGAAAACTTTTTGGTTGAAACTCTTGATGAGTTGCTGCTGGTACGCTACAAGTCTAATCAGTGCTGCTTCTCTTCGACCCTCTGCCATATCCAGTGCTTGTGCAATAGCTTCGTCATTACTGGTGTTCTCAAACAATTCAGATCGAAGGGTTGGGAGGCCTACTTCGAGTGGGATGACGGCCTCCATTCCATAAGTTAGAGAGTAAGGTGTTTCCCCCGTTGAGCGCCGTGCTATGGTTTGGTATGCCCATAGCACGTGGGGTAACTCTTCAACCCATTTTCCTTTGGCATGCTCAAGCTGTTTCTTTACTCCGTTGATGATGGTTTTGATTGACGCCTCTGTCTGTCCATTGCTTTGGGTACCATGGAGAAGAGTTCTTATACTCAATCCTGAGGTCGGCACAAAACTTTCTGAAGATCTTACCATCGAACTGCGTTCCATTATCCGCAATCAGTACTTGCGGGATGCCAAAACGCACCACCACGTTTCTCATGACAAACCGCTTTGTATCCACTTCTTTGATACTTGCCAATGCCTCAACTTCGACCCATTTAGTAAAATAGTCGGTTGTAGCAATGAACCCGTGCCTCGCGCTAATGGTTCCACAATATCCAGGTCCCATTGGGCAAAGGGCCATGGGTTGGTGAGTGGAGTGAGAGTTTTGGCTGGCTGATGAATGAATGGAGCAAACCTCTGACATTTATCACACTTCTGTACGTACTACTGAGCATCTTGTTGCATCCGTGGCCACCAATATCCGTGAGTGAGGGCTCGGTGCGCCAGTGACCTGCCGCCAACGTGGCACCACAAATCCCATCGTGAATTTCGTAAAGAACATTCTCGACCAGATTTGGATGCACATATAGAAGATAAGGGCCAAGATAGGAGCGTCTGTACAGTTTCCTGGATGATAAGATCCAAAACTGAGCTGACTTATGTCTGACTTTGTTGGCTTCCTTTTTGTCTTCGGGGAGAGTACCAAATTTTAGAAAAGCAAGTATTGGATCCATCCAGCTCGGCTCTACACTGCTACAGAGGACTGGAGATGCAATGCTTGGTTCTGGCACGAACTCAACCCAAACTTTTCTGGCATCTTTGGTATCCACTGATGAGCCGAGACAAGCCAGAGCATCAGCATGGTGTAGACTCCCCATTTTTGACCGTCCTCAAGGCTTGGACATTACCGCTTGAACACTCGGTGTTCCTCTTTGTTTGTGTTTCGTCTTAAGTTCCCGAAAGTCTTGGCTGCGCGCCTTGCCTCAGGATCTCTCGACTCGACTGTTTCGTGTTTGGTTTTGGCACCAAACACTTCTGTTTTTGCCTTGAAGGGAGGGGAATGGCTTGTTGGCCATCCCCACTTTCCACTGGCCTTCCCCTTGCATCACCAGCTGTTTATGGGTGCCACCGGCCATGGTTTCTTAAAACCAATGCCCGGTCGGCACTATATTTGACCGGCCGGCACTTTATTTTGCCGGCGGCCCCTTTTGCTGGCCGGTGTGACTCCTTTGCACCCTTGAGGCCACCATCACTCCTCCCCTTGCGGTTTTTGGCTGGTGTGAACCTTTGAACCCCCTTTCCTTCTAGAAGCTTGAACCCTTTGGCCAAGCTTCTTGGGGAAGCTTGGCCAGCTGTTTTAGCTTCTCCAAGAAGCCAAGAACCCTTTGCACCCCTTTGCCCCTTTCATCTAGCTTCTTGGAGAAGCCTAGAACCTTGGCCCTTTAAATCAAAGGGTGTCTCTCTTCTTCCTTTGGAGAGGTTAGAGCGTTTGAACCAAAAAAAACAGAGCTTTTATATGTATATACCTGATATATTATCCTCTCTCTCTATATCTCCCTCTCTCTCATCCTTAGGGTGTGTTTGGAAGCCTAAAAGTGCATTTTGACCTTACTTTTGCACTAAAACACACACCATTACAACTGTGCCTCCGAGATTGAGGCATTGAGGGTTGTTTGTTGAGGTTTGGACTGATTTTGATCAATAGAGAGGCTGGATCACCCTATTCTTCAAGGCTTTTCAAGGGTGAGACACTTGCTTTAGTTTCCCCAATTTTCACAGTTTATCTACTATCTTGCATGCTGATTTAGGCTTTGTGTTTAACATGAAAAAGTCTTGTATTTTTGTGCTTAACATCTTTCATTAAGGGTGTTTTGGCATTGGAGGTCGAACTCCTCCCCTTAGGCCTCTTTTGGCCTATTTCGGAAGAGATCGTGATTATGACAGCTGTGTTAGATCAAAGGATCACTCTGCAAAGTGAGACCAATATTGATATGCCACATCTACCTAGGTCGCCTGTTGCGCACCCGGTCTGGGCCCCCCAGCTATACCAGGCTCGCGAGCCTACTACATTTGAACTAATGGGGATGATAGGTGATCTCTAGAGGTCTGTGGAGGATCTCGCCTACGGAATGTCAGCTTCACCTCCAGCCGCACCATATGCCGAGAACTTTGTACCTCAAGAGCCCCCGCTGTTAGGGCGAATTGTGATTGAACTTAGCCAACCAGAGATGGCCTCCAGCTATGGTAATGACATATCCACATCAAACCAAACCCTCGATCAGACTGAGGCTAGAGGAAAAGACAAAGTGAAGGCAGATGCCGATCCCAGCGAACAACTGCTGCGGGCAGTCGAGGCTTTGAAGGCTGGAGGGATGAACAAGCAACAGATATCCGCAGTTGTGGCAAAAACTGTGGAGGATGCTTTCCCCACTTCACCTGAGGGTAGTTCAAGTCAGTCGAAAAATCGAGGTAGGCCCCGTCATGCCAGAATAGTTTCTCCTATTCCCGCCCCTGCACCTGGGAAAGATTAGAAAGCCAAGGCAGTGCCAGCCGACCCTTTTGCTTGTGCGGCTAGTAAGAACGCTCAGACTTCAAAATACCTGCCCCGAGGGCGCAGGGTCTTCCATGCCCTCTACATGCCTCTATCTAAGGCACTTCAGATCCTTGCCGAGAGGGGACACCTTAAACCCTTGGAGCCTCGGCCTCTCCCGAAGAATCTCCCTGTTACGCATGATGCTGCTCAGTACTGCGCGTACCACCAGCAGACAGGCCATGCTGCCGACAATTGTTTCCGCCTCCGTCATGAGGTGCAAGATTTGATTGACAACGAGGTTATCCTCCCGCCCACCTCAGCCAAGTCTGTTACCACCCAGTTATTGGATTTTGAGGACACAGATACTGCAAGTATGTGATCAGAAAGTGAACCACCTGCGGGCGGCATTTGGTATATTTTGGATGTGGCGTCTAGCACGCATTTTTGAGCATCTGTGAATGCTAGCTTTGTAAATTCTGGTTCGGGTATCGAGTCAGTCTTTTGTTTTGAGTCTGTCTCTTTGTCTGGAGTCAGTCTTTTTGCTTAAGGGTCTGTCTTGTTGTAGCGAGTCAGTCCCCTTTGTATAGAATACCAGGTGATTCCGGGGTTATTGCCTTGAACAGCGTTTTGTCTTGTAATTACCCGTTTTTGTTTTGAGTCTGTTTCTGCCAAGGGGCCAGTTATGCCAACAAATCTGAATGAAACAGCTGTGGCTATCTCATTTTCATGCTTGCTTTCAGTGTAAGTTAGTTGTGCCAGAGGATTTGATTGGGCTAACAGTACATCTCGCCTGCTCTCCTGCGCGCCAAACTCATTGCATTAACCTAAGTTTTTCAAAAAACCCCTTTTGAACACTGCGGTGATAAAAACGAAGATGAAGGAATTCCTCGGGTTTTGCAAAACTTTGATCAAATTGAGAAAAGGAGAGGCATGCTTGTCGGCGTGAGTACTGAGAAGGATCCTGGCTTGATCCAGATTGGTTCCACACTATCTTCGGTGCGAGCAATTTGTCGCTTTCTTAAAAACTTTCAAAAACAAATGTTTTACGCGGCCCTGTGAAGACCTGTGTGGGATCGCTCTTGAGATTGTGCAGCCTAGGATCGCTCTCAGCCTCAAGATTCGACCTGTTTGTCTTGAACCTCAAACTCATTCGGAACATTAAACAGTCAACTGTCAGAGGAGGCCCGTGTGGCCAGTTTTGAAGCAGCCCTCGAGCAAGAGGCACCAAAGGCGAGTTAAAAGGATTAGATCTCACCAAAAGAAGCTCGTGGAGCAACCATGATGGATTCTTCTGCAAATCATTGCAACAGCCATTCTCCTAGATACAGAGAGGCTTCAACTTCAAAAAACCGTTTGGCATGGACTTGTTACACTTTTACCTTTTGAGAGGCTCGCTGGGCCAAAAACTCGGAAGGGCGACACAGGCAAAAGTTAGAGCAAGAGAAAAATACAAAAAAAGCAAAAAAGAAAAAATGCAAAAGAAAAAAAAAAGAGAAGAAATAAAATAAAAAAAATCAAGAAAAAAAAAGAAAAAAGAAAAAAAGAAATCGAAAAAAAAAGAAAGAAAAGCTCGCAAGGTCGAAAACCCGCATCGGGCACCTTGGCAAAAGTTAGAGCCTGAAAAGTGAAGGTTAAAATACCTGAGTGTACCTTAACCGGAACTACGTAAGGCTTGATTCCCATGTTTGGGATACGTAGGCAACTTCATCATGAAGTCCAGCCCCCAACGCTTTCATAGCATCTCAGTCCATACAATGGTTTCTATTTCATCCCAAAGTCCAGTCGCCAACGCTTCCAAGGTGACTGTGTCCATATATTTGTTATAACCGTCTTCATCATCTCTGTGTCCAAGAGTTCGACCACCACCAATGAAGACTGTTTGGGGACTGCTGCGGCACCATCCAAACAAGGGGCAACTTTCCGTTGCCACGAGTCGTCGTGAGCCGCCATTCAAACCAGGAGCAACTTTCCATTGCCATCCACCCCCTTTAAGCCAGGGGCAATTTTTCATTGCCTCCGGTCCGAGGTTACGCATCTCAAAGAGTAAGTTCCATACTCGTTAAGCATTGACTGTTTGTAAAATAGTTTTTGAAAATTTTTACTAAGGTTGACTATTTTCTCGAAAACTGTTCCATTTTCCAAAACTGGACCATTTTCTTGGACCCAAGAAGGAAAATTTTCCGTGCCCACAGCCTGACTTGCGTGGTCTTCAAATCAAAATCGAACAGGTGTGTCAATCTAACTCTCATTTTGATCAAAACTGTTTTAGTAGAAAGAAAAAACAAAAAATGGTCAAAACGATAAACTAGGGGCACAGTTGAGTCAGGTGTTCTGTCTTTCCCCGGTCATCGACGTACTTGCCAGGAGGGCACTCTATCCACCAGAAGAAATAACCGTGAGCTAACCGGTGTTGAGCATGAACCCACACCTTCCTATTTATCCATCAATCACCCTGGGGAGGGATGAAAAAATTAGAGAATAAAGAATAGAGAGGTGTAAGTTGAGAGAAAAGTGAGGAAAAGGGTTTTGAAAGAAAAACCGAGCCTGAGGGTCGAGTGATGTGAGAATCACAAATCAGAAAGGGCGGGAAGTATAGCCGAAGGAACCAGCTCCTTGAGGTTTGAGGTCTCTCAGTTTATAAGCACGTCCGTGTGTCGTGTCCTTTTGATTTGTCGGTCTCGCCTTTTGTTTTCAGTCTTTCCCGAGCGTGTCTCGTTGTGTTTAGGTCGTGTACCTTTGTCGAGTCTTTTTCCGCTGTATCCAGTTGTGGGCTCGATACCCCGATTAAGAAAACCCCTTTTCCAAAAGTTAATCGTTTATACTCGGAATGCCGTGCCATTCTCTACATTTGGGGCGAACCAAAAGAAGGAAGAGAAAATTTGGGGCATTCGAGCATGTTTCAGCCCTAGCAGGTTTCACCTTTGAAGGTCGTCTTGTCAAATTGGGCTATTCTATTTAAAGCTTGTTGTATGCAAAATAAACCAAGTGTTGGGTTATTGACTGTATGCAGATTAATCCTCAGCAGAGTATGGGCCGTGTGTTCAGGTTAAGCAGTGGTTTGTATGGGTTGCTTTGCCGTTACTTGGTTTGGTTATCCTGTTATTACAATGCAAGTGTTCAACATTCAAACCACAGATCAATTTCATTTATATTGAGGTGTAACATGATGCAATGCAGTGGAATATAAAAAAATATAACGCTTCTTCAGATAAAAAGTTCGTTTCATTTCATAATCTTTTTCAAGTACAAAGTTTTGAGGAAAACAAAAATCTGCCCACGGCAGTACAAGGTAATCTAACTGCCAGCAAAAAAAAATGAAAAAAAAGAAGAAAGGCAGCAATCTGGGTCATCATTAGTAGTCTCGGGCCTGGGGATCTGCCCTCGCGCTCTTCCTGGACGAAGGTCCACGGGCATCGTCATCAGCATCGCCATCTGAGCCTGAGTCTGAGTCATCTCCAGCCTCCTTAGATGACCCGACCTCTACCTCTGCCTCGGACTCATCATCGTCATCATCATCATCATCAGGGGTCGGCGCCCGAGAACTACTCCCGACATAAGTACGCCCTCCCCTGGTACGGGGACATGCAGTGTCTCCATGCCCTCCTCGAGCAGGAATAGAGGGCCCAGCCGGAGCACCACTCACCGGAGGGATCTGGAAGGGAGGCTGAAAAATCACAAAAGGCAAATACATCAGAATAATGTGAGCAGTGTATCAGTGCAGAATGTAGTGTATGGGTACAGTGTGAATGCTGTGAGCAGTGTATCAGTGCAGAATGCAGTGTATGGGTACAGTGTGAACGCCGTGAGCAGTTTATCGGTGCAGAATGCAGTATATGAGTACAGTGTGTGAACGCCGTGAGTAGTTTGTCAGTGCAGAATGCAATGTATGCAGTGTATCAGATGTTGTGAGATCAGTGCGTCAGGTGTGGTGTCGTGCATCAGATTACGTGAATCAACTTATGAATGGTTTGAGGCCATCGTCAGAAGAACATACCGGAATACTATAGAGGGCCAGAAGGTTGAAGGTCCGATGCAGCATCCCCATCATGGAGGCATTCAACTCCACGGACTGTCGGGTGTACTCGGAGGACGCCTGCAAGAGTATAAGATATATCAGTATTCTGCGGAATATCAAATAAACTGAAATGAAATGTCAATGCAAGATGCAAAATGAAGTAATACATACCGGGGGCAAGTCGGGGATACCGGCTAACTCATGATCAGTCGGGGGAGGAGCAAAGGGGATCTGGTAAGTCGCCCCATCCTACCCTCTATATGACAATACAGTGGGTAGGGCAGGCCAGCCAGTCCCCCGTCCCCCCCGAGCTCCGCTCCTGCCATGCACTCGAGCTCTCCTCGACGCTCCTGCTCCAGCCCCCGCTCCTACTCCAGCTGCCGGCGCCGCTGGCCTCTCCCCCTCAGCTCGGCGACCACCGCTCAAGGGTCGCATAATGTAGGTCCGGACGTACTCTGCGTAGTCTCCCTCGCCTCTGTGATGCTCTGCTCCCCAGCCGACGGTGTAATCCCTCATCTCCTGGGCGGCGAACCTCTCGGTATCTCTCATATGGGTAGGAGGTAGACCCGGCACTATCTGCTCCGGTAAACCCAGGGTCTGACGCAAGAAACGCTTGCCCAGGTACCAAGCCCGACAGACCGGGCCCTCTAACAGAATCCGACAACGGGCAGTCTCCCCTGCGCCCTCATAGTGATCCCTCACCACGGCCGGCAACGGAGCCCAGGGCTGCCAGGTGATTTGAAAATAATATGCAGTTTGTTATCTATCTGTTATTGAAAACATACGGTGCGAAGCAAAGCCAAAAAATAAAATCTAAAGTTGAACATACCTCCGCGGCGGTGATGGTGTCGAAGTATCGACGGAAGAAAATAAGAGACTCCCGTGGTCTCCGCACGCATCGCACATCGAAGCGATGAGAGAGGGGACGCCGAGTGGGATCTCCTCATCAGGTACTGGAGCAAGCCTAGGAAAGTAGGCGTACACCCACAATTGTAGAATAGATATCAGTATGATTATCAGATAAGGCAGAATACAGAATAAAGCAGAAATGGCAGAACCGTGTGTTGTGCAGTGTATTGTGTGGAGTGTACAGTATGTGTAGTATACAGTCAGTGTAAAGTAGAGTATATGTGTGCCGAGTGTGCAGTGTACAGTCAGTGTGGGGCAGTGTACAGTATATGTACAGTGTGCAGAATACAGAAAGCAGGAAGCAGAAATGTAAAAAGGGAAGAGGACGTACCTCCCAGGCTCGCCAGTAGCCACCGAGAAGCTGTCCGCTGAGGCGGGAAGAAGAGCTCATGTAACTGTACAAAGTGGCCAGAGCCGCGCCACCCTAGTCGTAGCTGCGGATCCGCCTGACGTCCACCAGTGCACTCAACAAGCATAAAGGCACGGTGTTCGCTCGATCAGCGAAAAGGGTTGTCCCGAAAAAGAACATGATGAAGCCCCGCGCGTACTGGTCCACCTCCTCCGGGGACATCTACGCCTCCTCTACCAAGGCCGGCTGGACCCGAAAGTGGCTCTCGAACCAGGAATACCTGACGAACCCCGCTCGAGCGAGGGGAGGCTGAGTGCCAAGCAGGTACAGCTGGGCAACGTCCCACTCGTCCATATCGGTGTCGAAGGGGATCGGATCACCCCCTACCCCGATGTCGGTAAGCATCGAGAAGTCATAAGGGGTCATCGTCATGTCCCCTGCAACGGAGAAGTGGAAGGAGTTGGTGGTATCCCACCACCTCTCCACTAGAGCAGCAAGCAAGGGCCTGCAAGTGGTAAGTCGGGAGAGCCCCCTGCAGAAGATGTCGAAGCCGGCCTCGTCGACGATGTCACGAACCGCGTCTGGCAGCTCTAGGTACCAGTCCCGAGCAACGGTGTTCCCATACCCGCGGATGGTATGGGAATCCCCCTGTAATCAAAAACAACAATTGCAAGGCAATATTCAAAATGTAGTTCTAAGAAGCATACAACGAACTACAGCGTATGATGTGTCAGCGTGTTTGGGTGGTTCAGGGTAGATGTAGCATGCGTGCAAGTTTTAATAGATTCAAACAAATACCGGGTGCCGGTGTGCTTACAGTGAACTACAACGTGTGATGCGTCAGTGTGTTCGAATGGTTCAGTGCAAATGTAGCATGCGTGCATGTTTTCAGACTCAAGCAGATACCGGGTACCAACGTGTATGTAGTGAAATACAATGCGCGTGTTCGGGTGATTCGGGGTCAATGCAGTATGTGTGCATGTGTCAATCCTAAGCAGATATCAGTTGTAAGTTTGTTTGCAATCAACTACAATACGTCAGGGTATCTGAGCTAAAGCAGTTAAAGAGCACAACCAGCTACGGCAGTTTTGTATCCT
Source organism: Camellia sinensis (assembly GCF_004153795.1). Classification (NCBI taxonomy): domain Eukaryota; kingdom Viridiplantae; phylum Streptophyta; class Magnoliopsida; order Ericales; family Theaceae; genus Camellia; species Camellia sinensis. Next base: position 31,280 of record NW_021028343.1, on the reverse strand, counting down.
ACATTGCAGAAAGTAAAGCAGAGAAAGAAAGTTACCTCGGAAGCGCCGAAGGACAGGTGGGAGGTAGGCTCACGCAGTAGTAGCTCGAGTGGCACGTGCCTCTCGAAGCTCCTAAACTGGCATAGTCCGTCGGGGAGCATCACATAAACTGCAGGCCTATAGGTCTCCGGATCGAACGGCCGGATATGAAGTGGCAAGGGCTTAGCCTCGGGATCCATCTCGAGCTCTGGAGGAGCCCCGCCCTGTGGAAGATCCTTTGCCATCTCGAAGAGAATGTGAAAATGGCCGGAAGACGAAAAACCGGGCAAGAAGGCGAAAGTCAACAAAAAGTCAAACCCCGAGAGGGTCAGAAAAGGCCGGAAAAGCCGGAGTACGGAAAGGCACGGGTATCGAGGAGAACTCGAGGGAAACAAGCCCCGAGTGGCGGAAATCAAAAAAAAAACACCGAAACGAAGTTTCGCTCGGTTGAAAATGTCCGAAACGCGAAGGAGATCGCGAATCGAACAACGAAATCGAGGCTAGAACGCAAGAAAACGAGGAGATCGAAGGACGAAAACACTCTAGAGAGAGAGAGGGAATTTTCGAGCAAGAGGATGTGAGAAATATAGGGCTAGAGGCCCTATATTTAAAGACCCACGGCCGAAATGTCAAAACTGCCCCGAACAGGAAGTTTTTGCTGATCAGCCACACTCTTTGCCGGTCGGCAATATATTGTGCCGATGGAATTTTATGAAGGCCGATGGACGGCCGGTGATGCATTCTGATGGCTGGTGGGCATCTGGTGGCCTCCTACAATGGTTTTTGATCCTCCTACATCCTTGTTTGGGTTATATCCGTGGTTCAGGGCCTTCAGTGATCAAGACAGTGCAAGAAAGTGCATCTCCGACACTCAACCGGCCGCCGTTGTGACCTCGGGTCGTGCCCTCTGTATGTAGCACTCAAATTCGTACAAGGTGTATCCTTTTCGTATCCTTTTGGCTTTTACAAAACTCAAAAGTTTCCCCATGCATATCGCATATCGTTCGCACTGTCTTGTGCCCTCGCGTTGTCTAAAATGCATCGCGCGGTTTTGCGCATCTTACTGCATTTTGCATATTTGTTCAAATTCATTACTTGCGTAGACCGCATATTTTGCTTGCGTAGACCGCATGTTTGTTCAAATTCATTACTTGCGTAGACCATGTTTTGCTTGCGTAGACCGCATGTTCGTTCAAATTCATTACTTGCGTAGACCGCATGTTTTGCTTGCGTAGACCGCATGTTTGTTCAATTTCATTACTTGCGTAGATCGCATGCTTTGCTTGCGTAGACCGCTTGTTTGTTCAAATTCATTACTTGCGTAGACCGCATGTTTTGCTTGCGTAGACCGCATGTTTGTTCAATTTCATTACTTGCGTAGACCGCATGTTTTTCTTGTGTAGACCGCATATTTGATTAATTTCATTACTTGCGTAGACCGCATGTTTTGCTTGCGTAGACTGCATGTTTGTTCAATTTCATTACTTGCGTAGACCGCATGTTTTGCTTGCGTAGACCGCATGTTTTGCCTGCGTAGACCGCATATTTGTTCAATTTCATTACTTGCGTAGACCGCATGTTTTGCTTGCGTAGACCGCATGTTTTGCTTACGTAGACCGCATATTTGTTCAATTTCATTACTCGCGTAGACCGCATGTTTTGCTTGCGTAGATCGCATGTTTGTAATCAAATGCATTACTTGCGTAGACCGCATGTTTTGTTTGCGTAGACCGCATGTTTGATCAACTTCATTACTTGCGTAGACCGCATGTTTGCAATCAATTTCATTACTTGCGTAGACCGCATGTCTTGCTTGTGTAGACTGCATGTTTGCAATCAAATTCATTACTTACGTAGACCGTATGTTTTGCTTGTGTAGACCGCATGTTTGCAATCAATTTCATTACTTGCGTAGACCGCATGTTTTCCTTGCGTAGACCGCATGTTTGCAATCAATTTCATTACCTGCGTAGACCGCATTCCTATGTTCAATTTCATTACTTGCGTAGACCGTATGCTTATGATCGATTTCGTTGCCTGCGTAGACTGCGTACTCCACTTACATATCTGTGCCTTCACAGCATTGTTATGCTTCCCACTTGCTTTGCGTTGTCACGCATTTCAAGCACACTATTATGCATGTTGCTACCGATATTGTATTTGTTAAGTTCATTTTTCTTTGCAGGCACGATATTGCATGTACGGTTCATTTGAGGTGGGTGCAACCAGACGAGCCGCACAGGTATTGTATCCTCCGGGTGAGACGTATCGAGAATTGCTTAATTCTCTTACATCCTTTCTGCATTGTAGTGTAGTTTGGTGTATGCTAGCTTAAAACTGTCGCATATATGCTTCGTTACAGCTTTCTTTGCATGATCATAAGTTATGTTCGGCTCTGTGCATTGTCTTGCATTTTGCCCCTGCCTTCGGCCGCATATATTGTTTGCCCTGCATGTTTGCCTGAGTCTTCGGCCTTGTCAAAAATAGGTCGTCTCTGGGCTTTGACATTCACTCCCGTCATTGTTATGACTTTCGAGTTTTGTCAAAGAGGGGCAACTGTAGACACCCCATTTTTGACCGTCCTCAAGGCTTGGACGTTACCGCTTGAACACTTGGTGTTCCTCTTTGTTTGTGTTTCGTCTTGAGTTCCCGAAAGTCTTGGCTGCGTGCCTTGCCTCAGGATCTCTCGACTCGACTGTTCCATGTTTGGTTTTGGCACCAAACACTTGTGTTTTTGCCTTGAAGGGCGGGGAATGGCTTGTTGGCCTTCCCCACTTTCCACCGGCCTTCCCCTTGCATCACCAGCTGTTTATGGGTGCCACCGGCCATGGTTTCTTAAAACCAATGCCCGGTCGGCACTATATTTGACCGGCCGGCACTTTATTTTTCCGGCGACCCCTTTTGCTGGCCGGTGTGACTCCTTTGCACCCTTAAGGCATGGTGCATGCCAGCTGTGCCAGCTGGAATGCACCATCACTCCTCCCCGTGTGGTTTTTGGCTGGTGTGAACCTTTGAACCCCCCTTTCCTTCTAGAAGCTTGAACCCTTTGGCCAAGCTTCTTGGGGAAGCTTGGCCAGCTGTTTTAGCTTCTCCAAGAAGCCAAGGCTCCTTTGCACCCTTTGCCCCTTTCCTTTAGCTTCCTTGAGAAGCGTAAGTCTTGGCCCTTTGCCTATATAAGCACTCACCCTCTCCCTTTGTCAAGGGTTAGAGCTTTTGAACCAAAAAACCAGAGCTTTTATATCTATACATCTGATATATCATCCTCTCTCTCTACATCTCCCTCTCTCTCATCCTTAGGGTGTGTTTGGAAGCCTAAAAGTGCATTTTGACCTTACTTTTGCACTAAAACACACACCATTACACCTTGCTCCGAGATTGAGAGGCATTGAGGGTTGTTTGTTGAGGTTTTGGACTGATTTTGATCAATAGAGAGTGGCTGGATCACCTGTTCTTCAAGGCTTCTTCAAGGGTGAGACACTTGCTTTAGTTTCTCCAATTTTAGACTAGTTTTCTACCTATCTTGCATGCTGATTTAGGCTTTGTGTTTAACATGAAAAAGTCTTGTATTTTTGTGCTTAACATCTTTCATTAAGGGTGTTTTGGCATTGGGGGTCGAACTCCTCCCCTTAGGCCTCTTTTGGCCTATTTTGGTACCCTTCTCTTTAAGCTTTGTTTACTTTGTTGTGTTGGTCTTCTCACCACTGAAATCCAGTGGATTTTCAATGGTGATGGAGTGGTTTTGAAGTCTTGTGTAGGGGAGGGACACCCCTCTCCCCTTTGTCCTTATTTTACCTTTGTTTTGGCTTAAAAGGGCAACATGCATGCTTGATTATTTTTGGTCCCATTTCAAAAGTTTTTTGGGTGTTTTGGGTCATATTATACCTCTGTCCAATGGTGGTTTGTTAGCCCTTAGCATTCATTTCATACTTGCTTTGTAATTCTCCATCTTGCCTAGAAGTGTGCTATGTGTTTAGCCTAGCATATCCTCTTGTTTTGACTTAACCTTGTGAAGTATTTGGCCATGTTTTGTCATGCCTAAAGTCTGTTAGCCACTGATTTTGTCATGTTTGGCATTCTTGATATAGTTGCTTTGCATTTTGGCTTGTAAGCCTTAGTTGTATGGGTCACCAACATGCTTAGCATAAGCTTGTCATCATCATTCGGCATCATTTAATACCATGTTTCAGTCCATATAATGTGATCTTACATTATCATTTGCGTCTCATTCATTGCCTTGAAGTGTTGTAGTTTTGCGCCTTAAAGGGTGGTCATTATATATGCTACCATGCTTAAGCATTTAGGCTGCCATATCAGTGGGTTTTGAGGCCCCTTTTGCATGCTATAACTTTGTTTTGCATTGAAAATTCATGCCATGATTGCTTGGGATAGGTATTGAGTGATGCTCCCTTTTGGTGGCCTTAAATGCCCTTGTTTTGGACTCATTCCTTGGCATGTTTGTCCATGTTTGCATTACATTTGCATCTCATATGATTAGTACTTTGCATACTTAACATGATAGGTTGCATCACATTTGGCATGTTTTGCATCTTAGCCTCATGTTGTATAACTTGAATCACAAGTGCATACATGCATTGCATTGTTTGGTTTGGGGTGTCAAACCAAACTTGAAGGATGAGGGGTGTTTGTACTTCGAGTGACAAAACACACCTCAACCCTCGGTCACCGAGGCCTTTGACTTTGGCATGATAGGCTCTTGGTCCTCATTTGTGTGTTGCATGCATTTGTACATCAAATTGCAACCTTGGCTCCTTAGGCTATCATGCATCAAATGCACTATTGATAGCCCGAGGGTCAAGGGCCATACTTCCTTGAGTCCGTCACATGATTGGGAGAGTAGCCATGCATACACTTGCTTGAAATTCCATGCCATACACTGTCTGTCCTTGTTGCTGTCAAAAACCAGATTCTGCAGGAACTTTCTGCCGACCGGCAGTGTTCAGTGCCGACCGGCAATCCTTCCTGGGCCGATCGCTTCATAAATAGCCGATGGATATTTTCAATGGCCGGTGGACATTTCCTTCAGCCGATGGTGTTCCACAGTGTTCAGGGGACCTGTCCCAGAACTTTGGCAATTTTCAGAGAAGCAGGGCAGTGCAAACAGAGGCGGCAGTGGTATAGTACGGATTTTTCGGGCGAGGCAAGTTCGAGCATGCGTCATTCACGCATCCCGAGGCGGGGGCTGTGGCCACCTTTCTTTTTGCATTCATTCTGTTAATTAATTAGAGATTCTGTAATAATTAATGTATTATTTATTCGGACTGTAATATTTTATTTGGACCCTCCGAGTGAGGGCAATTATGTAATAAGTGTGGGTGCGTGTGTGTGCATGTCTTCCAATCCCCACTTCTTTCTTCCCTTTTATTTACCTGCTTATGAAGGTAGATTAGGGCATGTTTAAATTAGCATACCTTATGCTATGCATGCGTGCATCCATACATTTGTCTTGCATGCACCAGGATCGGTACATCATACTAGCTGTATTTGTATTTCAATTCCAAATTGAATACGTGACCACTGATTGCATTTCACATGCCATGTTTAGGTTAGCCAAGCCTACTCTAAATTGCATCCTGTGTGTGTTGCATTAGTCAATTTGACATGACCTAGGACCATGCATGTTGGCTAACTAGTTTATTGTTTTGGCACGAAGTACGATGTAAGTATTTTATGCTTTAGCATACCGCATGTGTGTGAATGCTATTATGACAGCATGCTTACCATGTGGCTAGATGCTTATGTGATAAACTGTTTGAATGCCTGTGGGTGAAGGTTGGATTGTCTTAGTTGGAAACACTCGTTGAAATCCGTGTTTTAGCTTACTTGCGGGTAGCAAATTCCAAAACATTTTTCCAAAACAAACGGATATGCAATGCTTATTTCCAAATTAGGCAATCTAGTCTATACTTGTTTGCTGTGCGCATAACATAGTAATTCTAGGCTAATAACCGGAATAAGAACACATAACGTTTCAAAAACGGATATCACGGTTAGTAGAGGTCGGTCTTCGGATCGGGCGAGAGGGGGTGCTCATAGCTGACCTTCCCCAATCATACCCGAGTTCTCGAGCCGAGGCAACTTTGGTGATGACGGACACGTAGCCTTTGGCACCGAGTCAGGGTTTCCTAAATTCCCCCAAAAATAAAATATTTAGGTGGCGACTCTGTATCTGGCAAGGCATTCCATGTTTTGCACTTCTTTTTCTAAAAATCTATTTTCTCAAAACGATTTGCCAGATTTGGACTCTTTGGTTCAGATTAAGAACCGTGACACAAATCGAGTCCGAACTGTAGCAGTGAGGCCCACGGGCGCGCGCTACACATGGCCATTTTTGTCCCGACTAATTCATTCCACTCGTATGGATTGAAACTTTTTGAGTAAGTCTTTGGCCTTGCCTACGTACATGGCCATTCTTTCATCCCGTGTTTCATAGACCCCAGAAAGCTGGTTTATCACTAGCTGTGAATCGTTGAAAACAAGAAGCTGTTCTGCACTGAAGTGGTCGGCACTACGTAAGCTAGCCAACAACACTTCGTACTCTGCCTTGTTGTTCGAAGCCTTCCAACCGAGCCTGAGAGCCTGTTTCCAGATAAATCCTTCTGGTGAGATAAGTACTACTCCTGCCCCCGAACCTCGATTATTGGACGACCCGTCAACATAGAGCTGTCAAATGTTTCCAATGAAGAGTTTCCAGGCTTCCGAAGCGCAGGGCTTTCCTTGTTCGGTGATGCGTGGCACCTGTGCCGAACTTGGATTCCCTGGTTCGGTACTCTGGGTGGGAGCAAATTCTGCGACGAAATCTGCTAAGACCTAGGCCTTAATTGTTGTTCTGGGTTGATATCAAATGTCAAACTCGCCAAGTTCTACCGCCTATTTTGCTGTTCTGCTAGAGAAATTGGCTCGGCTAAATACAGATCTGAGGGGGAATTCAGTGAGGACATTGATGGTATGCCCCTGGAAGTAATGTTGTAACTTCCTCGAGGCGATAAATAGCACGTAAGCTAACTTTTCCAATGGTGGATACCGTGTCTTGGCATCTAGTAAAGTCTTGCTAACGTAGTATACAGGCCTCTGTTCCTTGTTAACTTCTCGAATTAATATTGCGCTTACGGCATGATCTGAGACTGCTAAATAGAGGTACAGCTCCTCTCCTGGCTCTAGAGTGGACAGAAGGGGAGGTGTACTGAGGTATCTTTTGAGGCTTTGCAGTGCTTTGGTGCACTCGCAACTCCATTCAAATGCTGCCCTTTTCCTCAAAAGCTGGAAGAAGGGCTTCATTCGATCTGAAGATTTGCTAATGATTTCGGCCAGTTTCTGCAGCTCCTTAGCCTTTGTTGGTATTTCAAGATCTTGTATTGCATTTATTTGGTCCAGATTCGCTTCAATTCCTCTGTGAGTGACCATATATCCCAAGAACTTCCCTGTTCCTACCCCGAAAACGCATTTTGAGGCATTGAGGCGAAGCTGATGGTTTTTTAAGATGCCGAAAACTTCTCTCAAGTCTGTAAGATGGTCTGTAGCGAACTTGCTCTTGACTACCATATCATCTATATAAGCTTCCATGGTTTTCCAGAGTTGATCTTTGAACATCCGAGTGATCATCCGAGTGATCATCCGCTGGTAGGTTGCTCCGACGTTCTTGAGGCCGAACGGCATCACTTTGTAGCAGTAAGTTCCTCTCGGAGTGATAAATGCTGTCTTTTCTTGATCCGGACCGAATAGTGGTATCTGATGATAACCGCTATAAGCGTCCAGAAAGCTCATATGCTCATGCCCTGCTGTTGAGTCTATTAGTTGATCAATGCGAGGCAGCGGAAAGCTATCTTTAAGGCAGGCTTTGTTCAGGCAAGTGAAGCCAACGCAAACTCTCCATTTTTCTCTCTTCTTCTTGACTATAACTGTGTTGGACAGCCATTGCGGGTACTGAACTTCTCTGATTGCTCCTGAAGCCAGGAGTTTTTCAATTTCGACAATTACTACTTCGATGTGCTCAACTGAGGATCTCCGACTTTTCTGCACGATGGGCCGAGCTGAAGGGTTGATGTTGAGCTTGTGACAAGCAAATTATGGGTCCAATCCTAGAGTATCATATACTGACCATGCGAATGCCTCCATATTTTCTCTTAGTAGTTTCAGCAGCTGAAGTTTCTTATCAGCGCCTAGCGAGGTACCGATAAGGAAGTACTTTTCTGGGTGATCCTCTTTTACCAGGACTCTCTCCAAATCCTCTACTATCTTCTCCTCTGGGGCTCCCCCTACATCTTCCAAGATTGGCTGTTCGACCACTTCTACAGTCTGTACTCGATTGCAGAGCTGCTTTGCCTTTAATGCTGCTATGAAGTAATGTTTGGACGCAACTTGATCCCTTGAGATCTACTCTACTCCGTGTTCCGTTGGGAAATGGATGAGCTGGTGGTAGGTTGAAGGGACTGCCTCCATTTGATGAATCCATGGACGGCCAAGTATGGCGTTGTAAGGGGATGGTGTATTAATAACCAAGAACTCTATCTGGGGGGTTTTTGTTCCTGCCACGACTGGTAACATTATTCTGCCAAGCGACCATTCTGGCTGTGAATTGAAACCAACCAACGGGGTTGCCGCTGGGGTGAGGTACTGCTCAGAGAGACCAAGCTTTCTGAACAAATCATAATACAATATATCTGCTGCACTACCTTGATCTACCAAGACTTATTTTACATCAAATTGTTTCCTAATTCCCACAGTTATAATCAATGCATCAGTATGTGGGTGCTGTATGCCCTCTAAATCCTTTCTAGTAAATGAAACAGTGCACAAGGGGAATTTGGATACCGCGGGTACCTTTTTCGATGCGGGCTTCACTAACATGACTTGTTAGATTTGCACAGCCTTAGCAATCTCTTCTCTCAGTGTCTCCTCAAGTTCCTGAGTCGTTGTCCCGTGGATCACATTTGTTATCACCCGAGGTGGATGCTCAATATTTGGTTTTGGTGGTGGGTTCCCCGGTTCGGTCACTTCCTTATCCTGATCAATGTAATTCTGAAGGTGCCCAGCTGCTACTAAGTCTTCCAAGTATTGTTTCAGTGCTCTACAGTTCTGAGTCATGTGCCCCCTGTCTTGATGGTAAGTGCATCTGAGCTTCTGATTGCGCCGAGCCCGATCTCCCAACATTTTTGGCAGCCAAACAAAGAAGGGCTCTCTCTTAATCTTTTCCAGGATTCGATAAATTGGCTCTTTGAACACAGTCACGACGGCTTCGTGGGATTTAGACTTATCCACTTCATTCACTGCGATCCCTCTGTGTTCTCCTCAATCTGTTCTCTTCTTACGCCGAGCTGTTTGTTCTGCTGACGCTACCTCAATGGGGATCTGATTGTCTTCGAGGTGAGCGTATTGCTCAATCCTGGCACGCAAGTCTTTTAATGTTGCGGCCGGGTGCTTGGTAAGTGATTGTCTCAACTTACTTTCCGGGCGCAGGCTATGCTTGAAAGACAAGACAGCCATCTGTTCACTACATACATTTTCCTCCTGGTCATTATATTCTTCCCAGTACCTCCTAGCATAACTACGCAGTGTTTCTTCTTGCTCCTTTCGAAAGCCGAACAGTGTATCCGGCTCTTTCGAAATCTTAGTGTTGGAGACGAACCTGGCTAGGAACTCTTTGGAGAGTTGCTTCCAGCCACGGATCGATCCAGCAGGGAGTCGATCAAACCATCGGAGTCCGATTTTTCCCAAGCTAGATGGGAAGACTTTGCACATCAGTGCCTCATCTTGGCTCCATAGGGACATCATTTGTCTGTAATGGCTAATATGTATCAGCGGGTCTGATTTCCCATCGTATGAAGTGAACTTTGGTGGGGTGAATTTCTTTGGAGGTCTTATGGCCTCAATTTCCGGGGAGAATGGTGAGGAGACGAGCCTATCCAGTGCTTGGTGTTCTATCTGGTGAACAGTACGGTCTAGATGATCCCGATGTTGTTCACTCTGCTTGTTGCCGATCAACTAAGTACGAAGGTCTTGAGGGGGTTATTCAGTTTGTTCACTAACCATCTTCTGCCTCTTGGCCCTTCTCCGGCGTGACCCACGGGTGTGACTGCTTGCTGTAGACACCCTATTTTTGCCCATCCTCAAGACTTGGACGTCACCGTTTGAACACTCGGTGATCATCCATGTTCGTGTTCGTTTTGAGTTCCCGGAGGTCTCGGCTACGCGCCTTGCCTCAGGATCTCTCAACTCGGTTGTCTTGTGCTTGATTGGACCAAACACTTGTTGGTTTTTGCTTTTGAAGGTAGAGAATGGCTTGTTGGCCATCCCCATACCTCACCGGCTATGGCTTGAGGCCACTGGCCGTGTCTTCTCTCCACCGGCCATTGGTTATGGCCGCCGACCATTTATTTGGCCGATGGACTCCTTTTCTGGCCGGTACCACCTTTTTGCCCTTTTCAGGCATTATGCATGCCAGCTGTGCCAGTTGGAGTGCACGGATTTGTCCTCCATGGAGGAATTGCACCCTTTTGGTCCTAGCTTCCTCAAGAAGCTTGGACCCCTTGTTCAAGCTTCTTTAGGAAGCTTGACCCTTTCTCTTAGCTTCCTCAAGAAGCTTGGACCTTTGGGTTAGCTTCCTTGACAAGCTTGACCCCCTTGACCCTTTTGTTTTGCTTCCCTTAGAAGCTTCAAGCCTTCATCTTGATCTATATAAGAGGACCTACCTCTTCCTTTGAAGAGGTTTAGCAAAACCAGAGATAATACATATATATCTGATATATAAACCACTCTCTCTTTATATCTCCCTCTCTCTCTTCATTTGTGTGTGTTTGAGAGTTCAAAAGGGTGTTTTTTTCTTAGTTTTGCACTAAAACACCTAGTGTTACACCATACCTTGGTTATTGAGGTGTTGAGAGGTTGTTCTTGGAGCTTTTGAGTTGGTTTTGATCAGAAAAGGGGGCTGGAGTTTTGGTTCTTCAAGTGTTCTTCAAGGGTGAGCATAATTACTTTATATTCCTCATTCTTGCACTAGCTTTTAACCCACTTTGCATGCTGTTTTGAGCTTTGTGTATAACATATAAAAGTTCTATTTTTCTGTGTTTAAGATACTTCATTAATGTCACTTTGGTGTTGGGGGGTCGTCCACCCCCTTTTAGGCCTTGTTTGGCCCTTTTTGTGCTTCCTTTGTTGAGCTTCGGGAACCTTCGTGTATTGGCCTTCTCAAGAAGAGGTTTTGAGGTCTTGCATAGGGGAGGGACACCCATCTCCCTTTGTCTCTCTTTTGCTTATGTTTTTGGCTCTTAAGAGTAGCACGCATGCTTAGTTGTTTTTAGCATCATTTCAGTAGGTATTTGGTGATATTTGGTCATATTATACCTCTGTTTTTAGTTGGTTTGGTGGTCCATTTCATGCATTACATGCTTGCCTTGTAATCCCATGTTTTGGCCTAACATGTATCATGTTGTTAGATGACATTTTAGCATGATTTTGGTTTGACTCCATCAAGCTTTTGGTCATATTTCATCATGTTTAAGGTCTGTCTTGGGTCTTTAGAGTCATGTTGGCCATGTTTTGTGTAGCCCATTTGCATTCTAGCTTTGTAGGCCTTGAGTGTGTGAGCCGTAAACATGCTGTAGTTGGGTTGTTTTAGTGATTTGGAGTCATTTCCCATGCTATTTCAGTCCATAATCCATGCTTGTATGCTTGCATTCATGATCCCTTTCATGCTTTGAAGAGTCGTCCTTTTGTGCCTTGAAATGGGTTATAGTGCATGCCTTTTGTTTAAGTCATTTGGGATGCCATTCATGTGGATTTTGGGGTGTACTTTGAAGCATTAAAACTCTGTTTTTGGTTGCATAATCCATGCCATGTGTGGTCATGATAGTTGTTATGGAATGCTCCCTTTTATGCCTTAGTTTTAGGCCCATTGGTGTGCGTGTTTGCATGAGCATTTGTCCATCATTTTTAGTATGTTTGGCCATTGTTTTGGGGCATGGTTTAGGCCTCCCATTTCAGTTTAAGTCCATCCTTGTATATAAATTGCATGATTGACATGTTGCATTACATTGGTTGCATGCTTACATTGTATCATGTTTGCATGTTGTTTAGCTAGTTGCATTACATAGTTTCGTTGTATGCTTGACATGTTCGTATTGCATTAGTTTGGCTTGCATGATTAAGTAGTGTCATGTTGCATTAGCTTGGCATGCTCATATTGCATTGCATTACTTGCATTACTTCGCATTGCATATAGCATACATACATAGCATTGTGTTTGGTTTGGGGTGTCAAACCAAACACGAGGAGTGAGGTGTGTTTGTACTCAAAGTGACGAAACGCGTCTCAGTCCTCAGTCGCCGATGCCCTTGATCTCAACATGATAGGGCGTGAAGCATTCATTCGTTTTGTTGCATTCATTTACATTGATTGGCAAACTTGGTGCCTTTGGCCATCATGCATCGAGATGCGTGATTGGTGGCCCAAGGACCAAGGGCCATACTCCCTTGAGTCCATAACATGATAGGGAGTGTGGCCATGCATACATTGCTTTGAAATTTTCTTGCCATGCGCTGTCTGTCCACTACTGCAGCAAAAACAGGATTCTGCAGGAATAAATGGCCGGCCGGCCACTTTAAGTGCCGACCGACCATCAGAGTCCAGCCGGTGACCAAATTTATGGTCGATGATCACATTTACATGGTCGGTAGTGCTTTTCATTGGCCGGTGGCATTCCAAAATGATCAGGGAATGGTTCAGAGATGCCTCAAGAATTTTCACATTCCTCAGAGGTGCAGAACAGTGCAAACAGAGGCAACAGTGGCATGGTAACGAGTTTCCGAGCAAGGCAAATCGAGCTTGCATCATCCACGCATTCCGAAGCAGAGCTGCGGCGGTCTCTTTAGTTTCATATTTAGGCTTTTTTTTTTTTTGTAATTAATTTGTTAATTAATTAGAAGTTTTGTAATAATTAATTAGCTAGGATAGTTAATTCATTATTCGGCCTATATTATTATTTCGGACCCTCCGAGCGAGGGCAATTGTGTAATAAGTGTGCGTGCGTGTGTGCGTGTCTTCCAACCCCATTTCTTTCTAACTTTTACTTACCTACTTTCAATGGTTAGTATTAGGACATATTTAAATTAGCATACCTTATGCTATGCATGCATGCATCCATACATTTGTCTTGCATGCACCGGGCTCGGCGCATCATACTAACTGCATTGTATTTCAATTCCTATTTGAATACATGTATCAAGTTGCATTTCACATGACATCTTAGAATAACCGAGCCTATTTCTAGTTGCATTTTGCATGTGTTACATTAGCCATCTTAACATGAACTAGGATCATGTATTTGATTACTAACTAGTTTCTGTTTTGGCTCGGAGTACTAGGTAAGCTTTTACGCTCTAGCATTTTGCATGAGTGTGAGTGTTAACATGATAGCATGCTTGCCATAAGGCTAACTGCTTATGTGATATAACTGCCTGAATGCCTATGGGTGAAGGTTGGGTTGCTTGAGTTGGAATAATTCGTCGAAACCCGTGTTTTAGCCTACTTGCGAGTAGCAAAATTCAATCCATTTTCAAAACAAACGGATGTGCGATGCTTTGTTCCAACTTAGGCAATCCAGTCTATACTTGTATGATGTGTGTATCACATAGTAATTCTAAGCTAATAACCGGAATAAGAGCACATAATGTTTTCAAAACTCGATATCATGGTTAGTAGAGGCCGATCTTTGATCGGGCGAGCGGGGGTGCTCATAGCTGACCTTCCCCAATCGTACCCAAGTTCTCGAGCCGAGGCAACTTTGGTGATGACGGACACGTGGCCTTAGGCAACGAGTCAGGGTTTCCTAAATTCCCCCAAAATAAATATTTAGGTGGCGACTCTGTATCTGGCAAAGCAGTCCATGTTTGGCACTTCTTTCTAAAAATTAGTTCTTCAAAACGATTTGCCGGATTTGGACTCTTTGGTGATTTATCGGTCTTACATTGCACTTTGCGAGACTAGATTCAGAACCGTGACAATTTAAGTCTGAACTGTAGTGAGCCCAACGAACAAAACGGGAGATTCCCTCCCGGGACGTTCGGGGACATCTACAGTTTCTGACGACTCTGCTGGGGAGTTAGAGAACTTGACTCGAACTCATGATATCTTGTTTTGACTACACTCATGTGTTTCTTTGTATTGTATGTGCATTGGTGCGCCTAGGACACCGTGTTTTCCATCTGTTATTCCTGAACAGTTTGCCGGAGGCTCGCTTTGAAAAACGTGACATAAGGCTGACCGGTTACGGGCTCTGCCACGATGGGAACACAAACCCCGATTTTTATTGGGGCACCCTTTTGACCATTCGACCTAGTGCATATTCGAAATCCATAGTGAACATTCCAAAGCTAGGACAGGTTGCTTACCCAATTTTAGGTTGTTTGAAACCGCTGCGTGCGTAGTGAAACCCTAGCTCCTGACAAAGTAGGACAGGGAAATCCTACCCCAACATAGGGGTGTTTTGGCTCTCACTTGTTTGTTATGTGCTTTAGAGTTGGCCTCCACAGGAACACATGTATCAGCTCACAAGTTTGGGTATCAGGCCTGCGGGCACCAGTTCAGTATTTTGGGAATCAGTTATCTGCGGGTATCAGATTCAGTTTTCGGGAACAGTGATTCGGGGACAATAATCAGTATTGAGGAACATTGTATTCAACTTATCAATCGTGTGTTGTGATGCCCAACTATGTGTTGTGTGTTTATTTTACGTTGTTATGCTGTCCGTTTGTCTGGTTATTTATTTCCTTATTATTGCTTTATTTATCTTTTTGCTAGGTAGTTTAGCATAATTGCTTCCAACCCAGCAGATATTCCCCAAGCACTCTAGACTAGAGGTCGCCAACTTAATCGATCTGAGGATCTGGTCGATGGACAACCAATGTTTTATTCTTTACCCCCGGTTATCAGACGAAGGTCGAGAAAACGCAGTGTATCCGAGCAGAGATTGCCAGAGCAGTGGTCAACCTTACTAGTGGACAGTCAGGCCGAGGCCTCAGTTTTCACCACAGAAAGGGAATATATACCGGTAATTCAATCAGAGCAGAGCAGTATGGCAAGCTTAGAGGAGATGGTGCGCCAGCTCCAAGAGAGCATGAAAACTATGCAGCAAGACGCTGTCTGACAGGCAGAGTTCGCCAAACAACAGGCCACGGTTATGACTGAACAAGCAAAGTTAATCATAAGGCTGCAGCAGCAAACCGGGGCATCTGCCTCACATCAAGCTCCTCCCCCACCAAGGGTTCCGATACTCGAGGAGACACCAAATGTCCAGAATATCCAAGAGGATACAGACATTACAACGGGCTAGCTCCGCCCCCGATTCTACTGCAACTATCCAAGGCGCCCACGCCTATCAATGTACCGAATTCTCCCTTTGAGTTTGAAGTGGAACCCACAGCATTAAAGCTGAGCAAGCTGGAAAAGATCTTTAAGAAATCCCAGGGAGTCAAGACCATCCCTGATATTGAGGACGGGTATACCGACGCAGCTATGACGCTGTCGGACCGATTCAAGATGCTGTACATTGACCGATTTGATGGGTCCAGGGACCCCATGGTGCATCTGAGGTTGTTTTCAGATATCTTAAGGCCGATGGGCCTCACCAGACTACAAAAGCTATCTTTGTTCGGCCGGACCCTGTCGGGTGTGGCGGCTATCTGGTACGCCAAATTAGAAGATGATGTTAAGAGGAACTGGGATGAGATGCCGAGGCGTTCATTGCACAGTATTCATATAACACGCAAATCGAGATTACGACCCGTGATCTTGAGATGACAAGGCAAGAGCCTAAGGAGAGCTTTTCGAAGTTCGTAACCAGATGGAGGGCCAAGGCCTCAATGATGACCCTAAGGCCCACCGATAATGATCAAATTCGGATGATTGTACGCAATCTCCAGCCTAAGCTGATGCAGAAAAGATCATGCTCCCATTCCCTACCTTTTCAGATCTGCATGAGACGGGAGTACAGATTGAGGATGCCTTGAAGTAGGGCTTGATTGATAATGATAGGGAGCAACCCAGGAGGACCTTCAACCGAAACACCAATGTAGGCCCGAGCAACGTTGCAACTGCAAGAGCCTCAGAAGTGAGCATGGTCACCACCAACTCCCCTCCAAGAACCATGGCAGCTACGCCATTCTTTGGCGTGTCCGGAAGTAACACACAAACAACCAAATACCAACCCAAAAACCAAAGAACCTTCGCCCCACTATATATGCCCCTGTCCAAAGCTCTGGGGGTTTTAATCAGAAAAGGGCACTTAAAGCCCCTAGAGCCGCGGCCATTGCTGGAAAAACTTCCCCCTACCCACAACCCAGCCAAATATTGCGCATTTCACCAACAGCACGGTCATGACACCGACCAATGCTTCCGATTATGTCATGAGATTCAAGATCTCATTGATAATGGGGTGATTGTGCCTCCCGAAAAACCCAATGTCACAACAAACCCTCTCCCACTGCACCACCAAGCTCCACCTCCCAAAAGAATCAACTTTATCCAGACTAGGGTCGTGTCTTACGATCCTAGCATATATATCACCCCATCCCACCTACCCAAGCCGGAGGTGCTCCTTCCTAACTGCACTGACCTGTGCATGTTGGACATCTCTAGAACCCAACCCGAACCAATGGTGGTGACTGTCGAAGACAGAACAAAGGAGATTTCAGAGGAGAATGGGATTGTTGAGTCAGAATCTGAGGAATCTGGGAGTTTTGCCGAAGAGATGTACAGTCCGAGTGACTACATCTTGTCGGTAGGCCAGGATAGATCAAGTGTGGAATTACTAGAAAGGGCAGAGCTTTGTGTGATGCAGAAGGATAGATTTGATCAAATATCAGAGGACTTAGCGGCTGTGGAAGGGGACTTTGCTGACCTCCAATTTTTCAACGAACAAGGCCCAGGGGACATGGCCGTCAACTGGTCAAATTTCGAGGAATCAGTAGAGGCTACCGGGTGGCTTGATGACCTACCAGACGTTGTCGAAGAATTTCAGTTGAAACGGGGCCCGTCAGGGGCAAGGACATCAGTTATGGCTGGAAGGGCCGAGGATCGGAGTGCATCGCCAGAGAACGCCGGTGTTAAGAATTTCGTTTGGGGTCTGGGCACCTTGAATACGAGAATTATTGAACAGACAGCTGTACTGACGCAGTTGGAACAGGAAAGGTTTGAGGATTCTGAGAGAATCAGAAAAGCTAAAGCCCATGAGGGGACTGAAAATACTGTGAGTACAAGGACAGTAGAAACGGAGACAGATAGGTGTCTGTCGGTTACCGATGGAATGTGGTGGGAGGACGACGATTTATGTCTTGCCCACACGGATGAGGATTGGGGGAGCAATCAACCAGACGATACCTGGTATATTGGTGAAGTCGACCATATGACTAGGAGTGGACGGTATTTCAAGCCTCCACACCTAGATCAGCCAGAGGCGTCTAGGAAAGATAAGGAGGCAGAGAGGCAAAAACATAAACAACTTAAAGATGAGGCTGTACTGAAATAGTTGAAAAAGATACAAGCAGACATCTCCATCTGGGGATTGCTTATGGCATCGCAGGTGCATCGACAAGCTATCTTATCTGCCATAGACAAGGCCAAGCTCGCAATAGACACCACGCCTGAACGAGCTGGTGGGCTTAGTTTTTCAGGGAGGAGCTACCCCAATATTGACTTTTTCCGACAAGGAATTGCCACCTGAGGGTGCGAACCATAACAAGCCACTCTATACCGCTGTGGAGTGTAGAAACAAATGGATACCCGTGGTACTGTCGACACAGGGTCCGCCATCAATGTGTGCCGGGCAAGAACTGCATATGCAATCGGTTTAAAAATCGCAGACTTTGTGCTGACAGCCCAGGTGATTCGGGCATATGACAACACGAGCAGGGAAGTAATGGGAACAGTGAAAATTTAAACCAAGGTTGGCCCGGGACAACATGAGATAGACTTTCACGTTCTAGAGGTTCCCGCCACTTTCAATCTACTCCTGGGACGACCGTGGCTGCACCAGGTAAAGGCAGTTTCGTCCACCTTGCATTAGATGGTGAAATACCTCCATGGAAAGGGAGTAGCCATTGTTTTTGGAAATTCGTCGATCCATCCACCACTAGAAGTATCTACGCCAGTTTTGGAAATTGAGCATGGTATGGAGGATGTGTTCATGTCGGGTTTTACCCTTGCCGAGGCCCGGGTTGTACAGAACATTTTGGCTATTAATGAGGGGTTGTATGTCAGTGCTCAATCAGTGTATCTCATGAACAAGCTCCAACACATCCCCAGGATGGGATTGGGAAAGAGCGGCCGGAAGGGTGTCGCAGCATTGGCCGAAGTGCCACACAACCCGCATACCTTTGGTTTGGGTTATCTGCCCACCAAAGAGGATTAGATAAGGAAAGGCAAGGAGATGGCTGGGAGAGCCAGAGCGAAGCAAGCAGGGAAGCCTTTTGAGCTAATGCACCGGCTCATCCAGGGTACCCTAAACGGATGCTTTGTCCGGGAGGGGGAGGACTTTCCGTTTTGTGGCTTCCCAGAGCCGTGGCTGAATACGGAGAGGAAGCGCGTGCCAAGTTTTGAGATCTTTTTTGACCTGCAATTATCCGGGGATGATGTTGCCAAAGAGCAGACAGACCCAACAGTTGAGGTTAAGCAGAGCAAGAAAGTGGAGTCTGAGAACGCCGAAAGTGAAATGGGGGTAGCGCTGGCATGTTTACTTTCAGATCCTCCGATCGAACAGAAGTTCTTGGGGGATAACTTCTTAGTGTCCATGATCGGGAATGAAATGGCTGCAGGCCTACCAGCAAACATTTTGGATGCATCCATTGCACCCTCTCTCATTTGGCATTATGAAGAGGGATTTTTGTCAAGCAGCACCGGGTCAGGTAGTGAGCCAGAATCTGATTCCACCAAGTCTTGTGAGTCGGAATCAGGTTCCAGCTCGACTAAATCTGAGTCGGGTAATCCTGGGGATGATAACCCGGATGCTACAGTCCTGTCTAGGTCGTCTTTTTCTTTCTCTTTTGAGTCTGTTGTAACAGAAGAATCGAACGGTTTGGATGTGCTTAATGAGAATGATGTGGATGTGGTTTCTGAGTACTTTTCTGTGCCCTTGATTTATTGCATTAACTCAGACTTCCAAAATTTTGATGAAAACGACGAGGAAGAAATTCCTCCGGTTTTGCAACGCTTAATTGAACAAGAGCAGGAAAGATTTGTTAAACCTTTAGTTGATGAAATCACTACTGTAAATGTTGGTACTGAGAAGAACCCGCGGCTGGTCCAGATCGGGTCCACGTTGTCTTCAGAGGAACGCGAGCGCTTAGTCGCTTTACTAAAAGATTTCAAAGATGTTTTCGCGTGGTCCTACGAAGACATGCCTGGAATCGATCCTGAGATTGTACAGCACCGGATCCCTCTTGACCCCGAGGCCCGACCCATCAAGCAGAAACTCAGAAGGATCTGCCCGGACTGGGTCCTCAAGATTAAGGAAGAGGTCACCAAGTAAATTGACGCAGGGTTCCTGCTGGTTTCCGAATGCCTGACTTGGTTGGCTAACATCGTTCCGGTGCCGAAGAAGGATGGCAGGATCAGGGTATGCGTGGATTTCAATGATTTGAACAGAGCTAGTCTGAAGGACGACTTTCCCTTACCGCATATCGATGAGTTGGTGGACTTCACAGCGGGGCATGCTTTGGTTTCATTCATGGATGGCTTTTCGGGCTACAATCAGATAGTGATGGCACCCGAGGACCGGGAGAAGACTGCTTTCACCACCCCGTGGGGGACATATTTCTACAGAGTGATGCCATTTGGGTTGAAGAACGCTGGAGCTACATATCAACGGGCCACGACCACGATATTACACGACATGATCCACAAAGAGGTAGAGGTGTACGTGGATGACATGATTGTCAAGTCCAAAGAAAGAGAGAGCCACTACACTGCCTTGTAAAAGTTTTTCCAACGGATCAGAGAGTTTCGGTTGCGGCTGAATCCTCAGAAGAGTACGTTCGGTGTTACAACAAGGACAATGCTGGGGTTTCTGATTACACAGAAAGGTATCGAAGTCGACCCTTCCAAAATCAAGGCCATCTTAGAAAGGCCACCACCAAGGACTGAAAAGGAGTTGCGAGGCTTTCTGGGTAAAGTGCAATTCATAAGACGGTTTATCTCAAAATTAACCTTTACTTGTGAACCACTTTTTGGTCTCCTGAAGAAAGGAACGAAGTTCCAGTGAGACGGCCGATGCCAAGCTTCTTTTGAACAGATCAAGGAATACTTATAGAACCCACCCGTGTTGTCACTGCCTGAGCTGGGAAAACCGTTGATTTTGTATCTATCAGTAACTGAGACTACAATGGGCTGCATGCTCACGCAAGAGTCTAAGGACAAGGTGGAGAGAGCCATCTATTACCTGAGAAAGAAGATGCTAGAGTATGAGACCCGCTACACACCATTGGAGAAGGCTTGCTTAGCCTTGGTATGGGCTACCAGGAAGCTGCGGCACTAGCACTACCTGTTAGCTCACTCCGTAATGTTGGTTTCACAACTGGATCCCATCAAATATCTTTTCGAGAAACCAGCATTTATGGGTAGGCTGGCTCGTTGGTTGCTGTTGCTTTCCGAGTTCAATCTGAAATATGTGACGCGCAAGTCAGTTAAAGGAAGAACAGTAGCAGAATTCTTAGCCAATCATCCGGTGGAAGGGGGTGAAGCAGTTCAGTACTTATTCCTAGATGAGGCCATTTTGCATATCGACGATAAAACTTGGACGATGTACTTTGACGGAGCGTCAAACCAGTACGGGTATGTATGGGATAAGAGTGTTACTGATAGCACCCGACAATTCCCGTATCCCTCTAGCATTCAAACTCCGATTCAAAGTCTCGAACAACGAAGCAGAATATGAAGCATGCAATGTTGGTTTAGAAGCAGCCCTGGAACTAGGGGCAAAACGGTTGGACGTCATTGGGGACTCGAACCTTGTTGTATCCCAAACAAAAGGAGACTGGAAAGTTAAAGAAGAAAAGATGATAATGTATCACTAGACCCTGGACTTGTTAATTCCTCGGTTTGAGAAGCTAAACATCACTCATCTACTTAGAGAAAACAACAGGTTCGCAGATTCACTAGCAACTCTATCTTCCATGATAGACATCCCATTTGGAGTCCGGATGCGTCCAGTCATTATCGGCCAAAAATTCGTGCCGGTTTACGAGTCGATTACTGCTATAGATGAGGTCCAAGATGAGAACCCCTGGTATTACGATATTTGGAATTTCTTGGAGAAGGAAGCATATCCACCTGGGGTAAATGCCAAGGATAAAAGGGCAATCAGAAGAATGGTCGTTCAGTTCATCATCTATGGAGGTAAATTGTATTAGAGAGGTCATCTGGGAATGCATAAGCTATGCGTTGAAGCTGAAGAATCAAAGCGCCTAATGGAGGCCATCCATGGAGGAGAATGCGGAGCGCATATGAACGGGGTAATGTTGGCCCGAAAGATCCTCAAACAGGGTTACTACTGGTCCACCATGGAGGAGGATTGTATTGGCTTTGTTCGGCGATGCCACAAATGTTAGATCCATGCAAACCGCATGAACATCCCGCCGTCGAAGCTGTACAACATGACTTCGCCGTGGCCATTTTCAGTGTGGGGAATTGATATGATCGGAGCTGTTACTCCAAAGGGGTCAAATGGGCATGAGTTCATCTTGGTCGCGATAGACTACTTTACAAAGTGCGTCGAGGCCCAATCTTATGCGGTGTTAAAGGCGTCACACGTTGCAAAGTTTATCAGAAACAACATCATCTGTTGTTATGGGGTCCCAAACGAGATTATTTCAGATAACGGTTCCCACTTCAAGAAGGAAGTGATTGACTTGTTGGAAAAATACAATGTGACTTTTCATAAGTCATCCGCATATCGGCCGCAGACCAATGGAGCAGTTGAGGCCGCCAACAAGAATGTCAAACACATACTGCAGAAGATGGTAGAAACTTACCGGGATTGGCCAGATAAGCTGCCATTCGCTCTGTGGGGTTACCAGACTTCAATCAGAACTTCTACTGGGGCGACTCCTTATTCATTGGTTTATGGGATGGAGGCCGTTCTACCTATTTAAATTGAGGTTCCGTCTTTGCGAGTACTGGCTGAGTATCAGCTAGCCGAAGCAGATTGGCAGCAGAGCAGATTTGAGGAACTCATGCTCTTTGGTGAGCGCAGACTGAAAGTACTGTACCATGTTCAAGGATATCAGCGCAGAATTGCCTGGGCTTTTAATAAGAAAGTTAAGTCCTGGAATTTGAAAGAAGGAGATTTGGTGTTCAAGGACAACCGAGCTCCCATTCACGACCCAAGGGGCAAGTTCAGACCCAATTGGACGGGTCCCTACATCATCAAGTCTATCTGGTCAGGTGGAGCTGTGGTTCTGATGGACCTAGATGGCCTAGAGTTCTCCCAACCAATCAACATGGACAAGTTGAAGAAATATTACCCCTGAGAGGCTCGCTAGGCCGAAAACCCGAAAGGGCGACCTAGGCAAAAGTTAGAGCATAGAAAATTTGAAATTATAAAAACTGAGCTCGCAAGGTTGAAAACCCGCAAAGGGTGGCCTTGGCAAAAGTTAGAGCGCAAAAGGAGAGTGAAAATACTCGAGTGAACCCAAGCCTGAACTACATAAGGCTTGATTCCCACCTTTGGGATACGTAGGCAACCTCGTCCTGAAGTTCAGCCATAAACTTTTTCCCCGATCAACTTTGTCCATTTGATCACCTTGGTCATCTTTGTCTATTTAGCATTCAAGAGCTTCGGTAGTGATCTCCGGTACAGTGCTATTCGGACTAGGGTCAACTTTCCAGTTGCTGGGATCCGGGGTTGTGCATCTCAGTGATAGATCTTAGGTGTGTCCAGTTCTGATCCATATCGAAAATGGTTTTGAAAAGTTTTGATAAAAGTTGACCTTGTTCAAATTAATCTTTTTACAATTTAGACCATTTTTGGACCAAAGCGAAAAATCTTCAATACCCACAACCTTCAATTTCATTGATTTCAATACAGAGTTCTCCTGCTCTTGCATACAAATTGAAGTTGTTTTGTTTATTACATTCATAAAGAAAACTTGAAAGTACTAATAAAGTAATAAATCTGGGGCATAGATAAGTCAGGTGTTCCTACGCCCCCTCCCAGAGCTGGTCGAAGCCTCTGATGCCAAGCTGGGCCCAATCTGTGCCTCTTCATTGAGCCAATCTATGCACTCATCAGACAAAGTGCAACTGAAAGTGGGAGTGGGGACCAGGAGCTCTCTAGTTCCCTACGCCGTGGCATATCGAGCAAGCTGTGCGCCTCGGACCGGAAATGCAGCTGGGTACTCTATCCCCTCTGGCGGGCAAATCTAGTCATGGCCGAACTGGCGCTAGAACTAGAATGGGAAGTAGAACACACAGTGAGTTAAACCAATCAACTAAATCCCAGTCTGCCGGGACATACTGTAGCCCATTGCCGGTAGATTGAGCCAATGGCACCGCCAAGTAATGCGGTCTGCGGACAAACTGCACATCCAGTCGAACCACCAGCCCTCATCAAGGGCATTCACTAGGCATTGCCGGAAAAAGTAACCGCGAGCTGAGTATGCTGGGCAAGAGTCCACAACCCGCAACTTGTCCATCAACCACACCTGGGAAGGGATAAAAAATAAGAGAATAAGAATAGAGAGATGTACGTTGAGAGAAAAGTGAGAAAAGGGTTTTGTGAGAAAAACCGAGCCTGAGGGCCGAGTGATGTGAGCAAATACATATGTGAGATTGGATGGGAAACATTACCTGCAGCAATAGCGGACTCCCCGCAAATCTGGTCGTCTCTCAGCGATAAAAGGCATCCAAGCCCATCAACGTCTCAGCTAGAGTCATGGCAATACAGCTCTTGCCCTCTTTTAAGCCTTGGGCATCCTCGATCAATCGGACACTAGACCCTCCGGAGCCTGAGGCAAGCAAAAAGTAAGATAGCATTCACAAACAGAGGGCGTGTCGCCGAAAGCCCTGCCAATGATGGTCGCCGCTGTTACCGGCATCAGAAAATTGGCAAATCAAAATCGGAACATCCAGCATTCCGTCACAAATCAAAGAGCGAGCATCGTGCATCGTGAGCCCACACATTCGCCCTAAGGCTTGGGCGTGGCCAAAACGCAGCTGAGGCAAGACTTTTTCGTTGCACTCAGATTCCATCAAAGCTTGGAAATCCTCAAAGGTAGGACATACCTCTTGCCCGCCAAAGCTAAAGACATGTGTTACCGTGTTCCAAAACCTTGCCACGGCATGAAGGAATGGAAAGTGCAGCGGGGTACGACTCAGAGTGAATAGTGCATTTATGTCGAAGCCCCAGAAATTCAACTTTTCCGAGCCATCCAAGTTGGCAATCCAAGCCATGAGATTCTGGGCAAGAAACTCTTCCATTTGGAGCAAATCAGTGTTGAATTGAGAAAAACTACGAAGCTAAGGCCTTTTGTAGAGGATAAGGTGGGTGGAGGACAGGTGTCAACATTCTGATGGTTCTTGCCATTTTTGACCGGTCGGCATAAATAGTGCCGACCGACCACCATGTTTGGCCGATCGGCTAGTTATAATGGCCGGTGGCCATTTATTGTGGCCGGTGACCTCTTTATTTGGCCGGTGGCCTTTCCTCCTATCCTCAGAGTTGTCCATCTACTGAAAATGCTGAAAACTTGTGACTGGTTCCACTTCTAGTGTCTTTAGTGATTGATTTTGCAGAGTCACGCCTATTGGCTTATCGAGTTGTTGTATATTTGCTTATCGAGTTGTATGTCACATTCTTTAAGTTTTTGCTTTACTTATCGAGTCGTACTCGCACTTGGTTAGCTTATCGAGTTTTTGTTTTGCTCATCGAGTTGTACTCGCGCTTGGTTAGCTTATCGAGTTTCTTTGTTTTGCTTATCGAGTTGTTAGTTGGTTCACTATCTGATTATTATGAGGCAAATGCTTGGTTTTCAAACAAGATTCAAATCTCATTTACATTGTTATGTAATGCAATGCGATGCGATGTATGGAGAGTACCAATGTAACACCTTTTTGAACAAAATAGCCGTTTCATTTCCATCATGTCTTTGCAAAAATACACAGTCTTGAAAAAGTAAAACCTGCCTGAGGCAGTGCAAGGTGCTTAAAACTAACAGTAGTAAAGGAAAGTAAAGCAAAAGGAGAGCAGGGCAGCAGAGTGTCTGGATTAATACCGGTGGCCTCCTCTTGTGATCGATGCACCTCCCACGCCTTTGTTCGGGTCAATTATATGGTTTGGCACCTTCATTACTCGAGATAGCGCAAGAAAGTGTGCTTTGGAATGTTAACTGGTCTTCGTGTTGACCTCGAGCCATGTCTTTTGTGTGTGATGCTCGGTGCGCGCAAAGTGTATCCTTTCCCGTATCCTTTTATCTGGCGAGTTCCGCATGTCACTGTAATAAACACGCTCGTTACGCATCTTGCTTTCAACAAATGCCTCGTCTCGATTTGGTTGCATCTCAACAAATACGAGTAGCATGCCTTCACTATACTTATGTTGAACACGTGTTCATACCTTGCTTGCTTCACACATTGCATGCGTTGTCGCGTTATGCTTTACTTACATGTGTTCAAGTTCCTTCTATAAACATTGCATGCGTTGTCGCGTTATGCTTTACTTACATGTGTTCAAGCTCCTTTTATACACATTGCATGCGTTGTTGTGTTATGCTTTACTTACATGCGTTCAAGTTCCCTTTTATACACATTGCATGCGTTGTCGCGTATTGCCTTATTTAAATGTGTTCAACTTCCTTTTATACACATTGCATGCGTTGTTGCGTATGCTTTACTTACATGTGTTCAAGTTCCTTTTATACACATTGCATGCGTTGTCGCGTTATGCTTTACTTACATGTGTTCAAGTTTTTTTTATACACATTGCATGCGTTGTCACGTTATGCTTTACTTACATGTGTTCAAGTCCCTTTTTATACACATTGTATGCGTTGTCGCGTATACTTTACGTACATGTGTCTACATCTTCACACATTGTGCACGTTGTCACGTGTTCTTCACTTACATGTGTTTATAGCATTGTTATGCCTACCCCAAATCGCATTGTTATGCGTCCTACTCGACTTGTGTTGCCACGCAGCTTCAGATTGGATTGTTATGCATACTGCTACCGATATTGTACCTATTAAGTTTTCTTTCTCTTACATGCACGATATTGTATGAACGGTTCATTTGAAGCTGGCGCGACTAGACGAACCGTACAGGTATTGTATTCTCCATGTGAAACGTAGCGAGAATTACATAATTCTCTTACATCCTTTCTGCATTGTAATGTAGTTGGATTTATGTTAGATTACTTAAAACTGTTGCATTTATTGTATGTATATGCTTCGTTACAGCTTTCTTTTCATGATCATAAGTTATGCTCGGCTTTGTGCATTGTCATGCATTTTGCCCCTGCCTTGGGGCGCATATCTTTGCTTGTAGCTTGTATGCTTTGTCTAAGTCTTCGGCCTTGTCAAAAATGGGTCGTCTCTAGGCTTTGACACTCACTCCCGTCATTTTTATGACTTTCAAGTTCTGTCAAAGAGAGGCAACTGTAGACACCCCATTTTTGACCGTCTTTAAGACTTGGACGTCACTGTTTGAACACTCGGTGATCATCCATGTTCGTGTTCGTTTTGAGTTCCCGGAGGTCTCGGCTACGCGCCTTGCCTCAGGATCTCTCAACTCGGTTGTCTTGTGCTTGATTAGACCAAACACTTGTTGGTTTTTGCTTTGGAAGGTAGAGAATGGCTTGTTGGCCATCCCCACGCCTCACCGGCCATGGCTTGAGGCCACCGGCCGTGTCTTCTCTCCACCGGCCATCGGTGATAGCCGGTCGGCACTTTGCGTGATCGACCGACCATTTATTTGGCTGATGGACTCCTTTTCTAGTCGGTACCACCTTTTTGCCTTTTTCAGGCATTATGCATGCCAGCTGTGCCAGCTGGAGAGCACAGATTTGTCCTCCATATATGGAGGAATTGCACCCTTTTGGTCCTAGCCTCCTCAAGAAGCTTGGACCCTTTGCTTAAGCTTCTTGAGGAAGCTTGACCCTTTGTCTTAGCTTCCTCAAGAAGCTTGGACCTTTGGGTTAGCTTCCTTGAGAAGCCCCCTTGACCCTTTTGTTTAGCTTCCCTTAGAAGCTTCAAGCCTTCATCTTGCTCTATATAAGAGGACCTTCCTCTTCCTTTGAAGTGGTTTAGCAAAACCAGAGATAATACATAAATATCTGATATATAAACCACTCTCTCTCTATATCTCCCTCTCTCTCTTCATTTGTGTGTGTTTGAGAGTTCAAAAGGGTGTTTTGTTCTTAGTTTTGCACTAAAACACCTAGTGCTACACCATACCATACCTTGGTTATTGAGGTGTTGAGAGGTTGTTCTTGGAGCTTTTGAGTTGGTTTTGATCAGAAAAGGGGGCTGGAGTTTTGGTTCTTCAAGTGTTCTTCAAGGGTGAGCATAATTACTTTATATTTCCCATTCTTGCACTAGCTTTTAACCCACTTTGCATGTTGTTTTGAGCTTTGTGTATAACATATAAAAGTTCTGTTTTTTTGTGTTTAAGATACTTCATTAAGGTCACTTTGGTGTTGGGGGTCGTACATTCCCACTTAGGCCTTGTTTGGCCCTTTTTGTGCTTCCTTTGTTGAGCTTCGGGAACCTTCGTGTATTGGCCTTATCACCACTGAAATCCAGAGGATTTTCAGTGGTGAAAAAGAGGTTTTGAGGTCTTGCATAGGGGAGGGACACCCATCTCCCTTTGTCTCTCTTTTGCTTATGCTTTTGGCTCTTAAGAGTAGCACGCATGCTTAGTTGTTTTTAGCATCGTTTCAGTAGGTATTTGGTGATATTTGGTCATATTATACCTCTGTTTTTAGTTGGTTTGGTGGTCCATTTCATGCATTATATGCTTGCCTTGTAATCCCATGTTTTGGCCTAACATGTATCATGTTGTGAGATGAAATTTTAGCATGATTTTGGTTTGACTCCATGAAGCTTTTAGTCCTATTTCATCATGTTTAAAGTCTGTCTTGGGTCTTTAGAGTCATGTTTGCCATGTTTTGTGTAGCCCCTTTGCATTCTAGCTTGTAGGCCTTGAGTGTGTGAGTCGTAAGCATGCTGTAGTTGGGTTGTTTTAGTGATTTGGAGTCATTTCCCATGCTATTTCAGTCCATAATCTATGCTTGTATGCTTGCATTTATCATCCCTTTCATGCTTTGAAGAATCGTCCTTTTGTGCCTTGAAATGAGTCATAGTGCATGCCTTTTGTTTAAGTCATTTGGGATGCCATTCATGTGGATTTTGGGGTGTATTTTGATGCACTAAAACTTTGTTTTTGGTTGCATAATCCATGCCACGTGTGGTCATGATAGTTGTAATGGAATGCTCCCTTTTATGCCTTAGTTTTCGGCCCATTGGTGTGCATGTTTGCATGAGCATTTGTCTATCATTTTTAGTATGTTTGGCCACTGTTTTGAGGCATGGCTGAGGCCTCCCATTTCAATTTAAGTCCATTATTGTATATAAATTGCATGATTGACATGTTACATTACATTGGTTGCATGCTTACATTGTATCATGTTTGCATGTTGTTTAGCTAGTTGCATTAGTTGCATTACTTCGCATTGCATATAGCATATATACATAGCATTGTGTTTGGTTTGGGGTGTCAAACCAAACACGAGGATTGAGGTATGTTCGTACTCAAAGTGACGAAACACGTCTCAGCCCTCGGTCGCCGATGCCCTTGATCTCAACATGATAGGGCGTGAAGCATTCATTCGTTTTGTTGCACTCATTTATATTGATTGGCAAACTTGGTGCTTTTGGCCATCATGCATCGAGATGCGTGATTGGTGGCCCGAGGACCAAGGGCTATACTCCCTTGAGTCCATAACATGATAGGGAGTGTGGCCTTGCATACATTGCTTTGAAATTTCCTTGCCATGCGTTGTCTGTCCACTGCTGTAGCAAAAACAAGATTCTGCAGGAATAAATGGCCGGCCGGCCACTTTAAGTGCTGACCGACCATCAGAGTCCAGCCGGTGACCAAATTTACGGTTGATGATCACATTTACATGGTCGGTGGTGCTTTTCATTGGCCGGTGGCATTCCAAAATGATCAGGGAATGGTTCAGAGGTGCCTCAAGAATTTTCACATACCTCAGAGGTGCAGAACAGTGCAAACAGAGGCAACAGTGACATGGTAACGGGTTTCCGAG
Source organism: Camellia sinensis (assembly GCF_004153795.1). Taxonomy (NCBI): domain Eukaryota; kingdom Viridiplantae; phylum Streptophyta; class Magnoliopsida; order Ericales; family Theaceae; genus Camellia; species Camellia sinensis. The sequence continues at coordinate 1,936 of NW_021028343.1, read as the reverse complement.
CAAGGCAAATTGAGCATGCATCATCCACGCATTCCGAGACAGAGCTGTGGCGGTCTCTTTAGTTTCATATTTAGGCTTTTTTTTTGTAATTAATTTGTTAATTAATTAGAAGTTTTGTAATAATTAATTAGCTAGGATAGTTAATTCATTATTCGGCTTGTATTATTATTTCGGACCCTCCGAGCGAAGGCAATTGTGTAATAAGTGTGCGTGCGTGTGTGCGTGTCTTCCAACCCTATTTCTTTCTCCCTTTTACTTACCTGCTTTCAATGGTTAGTATTAGGACATATTTAAATTAGCATACCTTATGCTATGCATGAGTGCATCTATACATTTGTCTTGCATGCATCGGGCTCGGCGCATTATACTAACTGCTTTGTATTTTAATTCCTATTTGAACACATGTATCAAGTTGCATTTCACATGACATCTTAGAATAGCCGAGCCTATTTCTAGTTGCATTTTGCATGTGTTACATTAGTCATCTTAACATGAACTAGGATCATGCATTTGATTACTAACTAGTTTCTGTTTTGGCTCGGAGTACTAGGTAAGCTTTTACGCTTTAGCATCTTGCATGAGTGTGAGTGTTAACATGATAGCATGCTTGCCATGAGGCTAACTGCTTATGTGATATAACTGCCTGAATGCCTGTGGGTGAAGGTTGGGTTGCTTGAGTTGGAATAATTCGTCGAAACCCGTGTTTTAGCCTACTTGCGAGTAGCAAAATTCAATCCATTTTCAAAACAAACGGATGTGCGATGCTTTGTTCCAACTTAGGCAATCCAGTCTATACTTGTATGATGTGTGCATCACATAGTAATTCTAGGATAATAACTGGAATAAGAGCACATAATGTTTTCAAAACTCGATATCATGGTTAGTAGAGGCCGATCTTTGATCGGGCGAGCGGGGGTGCTCATAGCAGACCTTCCCCAATCGTACCCAAGTTCCCGAGCCGAGGCAACTTTGGTGATGACGGACACGTGGCCTTAGGCAACGAGTCAGGGTTTCCTAACTTCCCCCAAAATAAATATTTAGGTGGCGACTCTGTATCTGGCAAAGCAGTCCATGTTTGGCACTTCTTTCTAAAAATCAGTTCTTCAAAACGATTTGCCGGATTTGGACTCTTTGGTGATTTATCGGTCTTACATTGCACTTTGCGAGACTAGATTCAGAACCGTGACAATTTGAGTCCGAACTGTAGTGAGCCCAACGAACAAAACGGGGGATTCCCTCCTGGGACGTTCGGAGACATCTACACTTGCTGCCTCACTCTGTACAGGGATAGGCTGGCTTTGTTGCCCAGACTCATTCCTGGGGAACTTCTTCATTGGTGGCTCTCTGGATGAGCTCTTCCGTCACAAACGAGAGGGCTCCGCTTCCGTCTTCTTTTCCGTCGGATCGCCCAGCACCCTCTTAAGTTGGGCTTTCATCTCCTGTATCTCCATCCCCATGGAGTCTATGATTCAATCCCTGTAATCCTTTTCCAGAAGAAAGTGATGAGAAGAACCTCCAGCGAAGGGTAATCGATGCTCGACGGATTCAGGGGTCCAGTTGTTGTTTCTGGTTTGTTCTTCCAAAACTGTTGGGAGTGCCAAGCCTTTTTCCTTTGTCTTCTCCGTCTGTGGGGTATGTGCTGAAGGCTGAATGTCCTCAATCCTCATCGCTGGAACTGAGCGCAGAACTTAGAGATGAAGTGGTCCACGTTCACCGCACTAATTATGCGTACCGGATTCCGTACTAGATGAAAGTGGATCGAGGCCTTGCACTCGGTTGGACTATCCAGGGACTGAGGTTCCTGCCACAAGAAGCACTGTTAGAGCTACCCGGCCGGGGTTGGCCAGATAACCCCTCCCGTGTAGGAATCGTAGTGATCGGAGAAAGAGAGTATATCGAGTTGAGTTTATATCTAAATGTGGTTTTTCTTGGAATA